>APFE030405315.1:16457-29164 GCA_000404065.3 Pinus taeda
ATCAACATATAACACAACAATTAGAATTTTACCATCTTTTTCTTTGATGTAGAGGGTGGGTTCTCCCTCACACTTTTCAAATCCATTTTCCAGTAGATAGGAATCTATCCTACTATACCACGCTTTTGGTGCTTGCTTTAGCCCATAAAGAGCTTTCTTCAATCTGCACACTTTGTGCTCTTGGCCTTTCTTTTCATAGCCTGGAGGTTGTTCAATGTAAACCTCTTCCATTAAAACTCCATTTAGGAATGCTGACTTCACGTCCATTTGGTAAACTTTCCACTTGTTTTGTGCTGCTATGGACAACATTGCTCTCACAATTTCCATTCTAGCAGCCGATGCAAATGTTTCCTCATAGTCTCTCCCATACTGCTACTTATATCCTTTGACAACAAGTCTTGCCTTATGTCTTTCTATTTTGCCTTCAACATTACTCTTGGTCTTATAGACCTATTTAACTCCAATGACTTCTTTTCCTTTTGGTAGTTCAACCAAATCCCATGCCTTGTTTCTTTCTATGGCATTGATCTCCTCATCCATAACTTCTATCCATTTCTTATCCTTAATTGCTTCTTCAAAATGAACAAGGTCATCAACATGACAATATAAAGCAAGCAAAGAGTTCAAACCTTCATTTGTTGCCTCTTGTTCATAAAGGTCACTTAAATTTCTGAACTTCTTACCTCTTTCATTTGGTGTACAAGTGCTTGAAGACGCACTTGAATTTCCTCCTTGTGGTGTGCTTGGAGAAGAACTTTCATTTCTCCTCAAGGATGTTGCTTGCTGCCCTTGTGTTGTTGTTGTTGTTTGGGAATGTATTTTAGCCATCTCCTCATCATCTTCATCATGTGACAAAGAGCTTTTAACATTCACTATTTTCTCTATGCTTCCATCCCAAGCTTCCTCCTCAATGAATTGAACATCTTTGCTCACGAAAAACTTCTTGGTGGATGGGTTATACAACCTGTAAGTTTTGGATTCCTCACTGTATCCAATGAAAATACATTTCTCCCTTTTGCTTCCAACTTCTTCATTAGCTGATCTGGAATGTGTGCATAAGCCACACATCCAAAAACTTTCATGTGGGTGACTCCTTGCTTTGTCCCAGTCCATGCTTCTTCCGGCACTCTATTCATGATTGCTTTTGTAGGACATCTATTTAAATGTACGCTGCACAATGTACAACTTCATCTCAAAAATCATTTGGCAAATGCTTTGCCTTTAACATACTCCTCGCCATATCCATGCTTGTCCTATTCTTCCTTTCAGGAACACCATTTTGCTGCGGAGTGTACCTAGTGGTAAACTGTTTATGAATTCCATTTTCTCTACAAAAATGTAGAAAATTCTTTGGAAATATACTCACCTCCTCTATCAGTTCTTAGAACTTTGATATGCAACGCATTTTGGTTTTCTAAAAGTGCTTTGAAATTGTGAAATTTTTAAAACACTTCAATTTTGTTCTTCATGAAATAAATCCATGTTTTTCTAGTAAAATCATCAATGAATGTTAGAATATAGAGGCTGCCTGCAAGTGATGGAGTTTGCATCGGTCTACATAAATCTGAGTGGACAATCTCTAAGGGTGCTTTCTCCCTTATGCTTTTCCCTTATGAGAAACTTTCTCTGTGTTGTTTTCCCAAGATACAACCTTCACAAAGGTTGTCTGGTTTCTCTATCAATGGTAATCCTCTTACCATTCCTTTTCTATTCAATAAGTTAAGACCTCCAAAGTTGAGATGTCTAAATATCAAGTGCCACAACCAATTTTCATCCTTTGGTTCGCTTTGGAAAGCCTCTTGTGTAACTGCTGCAATTTCAACTCCATCTTTCAAATCTACTTTTATCTTGAGAGGAAACATCTTGTTCCTTGTCATCTTCACCTCAGCAATACATCGTTTGCTGGGTTTTCTATCCATGATGGTGCATACATCATTCTTAAATAAAACATTGTACCCCTTTTGAACAAGCTGTCAAATACTTAAGAGGTTACATTTCATTCCAGGAACGTAATAGACATCTGCTACGGTTTTCTTTTTCACCTTTCTTTGTTAAGATATTTACTTCTCCTTTTTCCATAACAAAAATTTTATTATCAGTCCCAAGTGTGATTTGTGACTTCACACTCTGATCTAACTTAGAAAATAGGGCTATGTTCCCTGTCATATGATTACTACAACCGGAGTCTGAAAACCATATATCATCACTCTTTGTTTCAGCTATATTACAGGCTAACAAAAAATTATCTTGGCTGATATTTTATCTAGTGAAATTTACACTAGATCTATTACTCATATTATGCTGCTTCTTCCTACATTCATTTGCATAATGCCCATATCTTTTACAATAATAACATTGGACATTGGATTTGTCATACCTTTGACCTTGAGCATGATGTTGTCCACTTTCTTGACTGTTGCTTTGGTCTTGGTTCTGATTTGGATTGATGAATTCTTTGAGCATTTGCTGAACTGTTTCTTCCTCCTTTGTTTTGGCTTCTACTTCTTTCTCTCTTGTTTCCTTTGCCTTGACCTCTTCCTCTTCCAAAAGATATCTGGGTCTTAAAGGCATGCTCTGGAGATGAGTTTTAATTTTTACTCAATCTCTACTCATGTGTTATCAGTGATGCATGTAGTTCATCAACTGAGAAATTTGTGAGATCCTTTGTCTCTTCTATGGTGGTGACAATCACATCGAACTTTGAGGGTAGGATCCTCAATAGTTTCTCCACAATTCTGCTTTCTTCAAGAATCTCTCCATGAGACCTTATTTGTGTGACTAGACAAATCACATGTGTGAAGAATGAGTCAATAGTATCTGACTCTTTCATGCATAGATTCTCAAAATCTCTCCTCAGCAACTGTAGTTTTGCTGTCTTCACTTTCTCCATGCCATGATAGGCTATCTTGAGAGTTTGCCATGATTCATTGGATGTCTTGGCTGTTGCTATCCTTGGAAACACACTCTCATGCATTGTTTGATATAAGAAGAGGAGGGCTTTAAAATCCTTCTTCTTATAGCTCTTCAACCATTCTTTCTCCGCCTGAGTTAAATTATTAAACTTTTCATCTATTGGTTCTTCAAAACCATTCTCAATAAATTCCCATAAGTCTTGTGAGGCAAACAGGGCTCTCATGGTTATTGCCCAATAGTCATAGTTTTTCCCATTAAATAGTGGGAGCTGAGTATTACAAATACCCATGCTAGTGCTAGTGCTGATGCTGGAGCCAGCCATTCTTGCACTCTAAACTATGCTTCAAAATACTTGACTGTGTATTTAAAAATCACTGAGTGTCTTCAACAGCAACACAAAAAACAAACTTGAGAAATACCTTCGATTATTTTTTGACTGAGTCTTCACTCTGCTGGAGAAGCTGTTGCAGCAAGAAGTCCTTCCTTCAGCTTCTTTGACACCTTCAAAAAGCCTGGACAAGCTTTGATACCATGTTGGGAATTTTTAATAATTCGAGAACAAAACGAACAGAGAATAATGCTTTGTTTGTTTACACAACGGAAACTAAAATTGTTTGGGAGAACAAAGTTTGACACATGCACACAAAATGTTCGTATTCATTAATCAAAACAACTGTTGTTACAAACTTCTTCCTCTCACATAGGGATTACACCAGGAATGCTTCAGTTCCACAAAAATTTATTCTGTCTCTTCTTTGAAAATTTTTACACTGCTGTGTGAAAAAGAAATCTTCTTCTTACATTCACTACGGCATATTACATTTCATATTCAACAACCAAAACCTTCTCTGCACTGCTGTGCATTACAAAGAGAAAATTACATTTACACTGCTGTGTATTTTTCACATACGTGTTGCTGCCTTTTTCACTCACCTCTCTAAAAATGACAAATCATAACAATGCATATTAACTATACCATACTCATGTGAATAATAAAAAACAATAAAATTAAAATCTTACCAATGTTTACCAACCCACAGTAAATTACATTTACTGTTTTACTGACAAAACTGACAGTAAATGAAACTTCTAATTCACGTCAAGTCCATATGGTGACGGTAAATGAAACTTCTAATTCATTTCAATTCCATATGGTGCAGGCCTGTACATCAAACCATGATTTCAATTGAACGGTTGAGATTAGTTTTAAAACAAAATTTGAGATATGTGATTTGCGATGGGATGGCATCGCAAATCGCACTCCGTGGAAGAAAAAAATAAAGCACTATCTGATGTGTGATTTTCGATTTGTGATTGGATCACATCGCAACATCGCAATAGGCAGAAATCACATGACGTAGCCGAAAGCAACAGGGCGCGTATGTGATTTGCGATATGCCATAAAATCGTGCTGCAATTGAAATTATCATTTCAACACCAAACCCTAATGTCGTGATCTAGGCTCCCGCTGTAGATGCGGCATCCAACCACAGAACAACCCAATGGATTTAACAGTAATGCATGTTTCCTTCTCCTCTTTTCCACACTCTGATTGTATGGTCAGCGAATCCACTGCATAAAAATTCTGCAACTGTTGCCAAGCATAGAATTGCGCGATTGTGACCTCTCAAGGCGCCGGAAACAACCATGGGCCGCTAGCTTTCCTCCCTTTCCCAAACAATGATGGATCGATCACAAGCTCAAGAGTAGAGGATGGAGCCATTCGGGTCGAGAGCTAGTGCATTGATAGCAGATTTTTGTCTTTCAATTATCGCCACCAGAGAATGTTTTCTCTCTCCAAAGGCCTTCGGCCAGATTTTGATAATCAGCAGATCCTGTGTAAACAAAACTATCTGGCGAAACCACAAGCGCATTTATGGCATCATCACGTGCTCTAAAATATTCAACGCATCTCAAGTCGGAAGGTTTCCAGATCTTGACCGTCCTGTCCCACGAAGTTGAGTAGAAAAACCCATTTCTATCAACTAACAGAGTCGATAAAGTATCAAGATGTTCGATCCAGAGTACCTTCTTGTGCCTGCGCTCCTGAAAATACTTCTTAGGTGGTATGGCATTCATCACATAATCCTTCAGTGCCAGCATGGTGACCACCAACTTATGTTCAGAGGGCTGTATGTTCTCACCGCGTTTCCAAACTCTGATTTTATGATCTTGATGCGCGTTGTATATCCTGCAGCCAGAAACCAAAATACACTTGACAGCTCCATCACCGTGACTGAACTTAGAGTGCTCACTGAGCTCGGGATGTCTCCATACCCGCATGTCATCGCCGGAGGATCCGCTATAGAGAAGGTTTCCCGCCATTGCTAGAGAAAACACGCACCCACCATGACCTCTCAATGTAGCTATGCATTGATAAACGTCATCTCCCAGGTTGCTCCCTAGAGGCCGATCTATCCCTAAGGAGGGGATCGAGCATATGCTACCCTCTGAACAAAAACTCGGCTGTGATTGGATGCTTCGCATAGAAGAAGCATTCAATTCCGACTGCACGCTTCTTGTAGATCCGTTGTTGTATTTAGAGTGTTCACTACCCTGCGAAATGAGAAAACTCAGTGGAGATGGAAGAGTTTCAGGCGATTTAGTTTTCGTCTCTGTAGTATTGAGGTTCATAGCTGAAGAATCACTGGTGTTCCGTGACAATAAGGCTTTTGCTGTAAAGGAGGAGGTAATATTTTCAAATTGAAACTGAAAACCCGTTGCGAGGAGATGGAGATAAGAAGGTGATTAGAGTTGAGTAACCCTGTTGTTGCCCAACGCATTGCCTTTCCCTTCAAGCATCTCAGCGAAACTTAGCAGAATGCGTACATTAATGTGTCAGACGTTGGACCACGGATAGTGACATTATTTAATATCACTCATATATACTATCAAGTTTGGAATATTCTCACTTTCATATGCGTTTTTAAGAACGTTGGTTGGCTGGTCGATGGCTTTTGATACAGAGAAAAGAACGCAGCGAAAGGTTTCTTTTGTAAAGCTATAATATCGTGGGGTTGGATCGTAATTTTATTCTTTTAAATATATTTTTGAATATGTAAACTAAATGCTTTTAAAAATAATATTTTTAATTATCTATATATATATATTGCAATGAGATCAAAATTATTATTTTACACGTTATTTTTAAACTATAGCATTCCGATGAAGTTAATCAACATGGTTTGTTTTTCTATTTTTAATAACATATGTTTTTTTTATTTCTGCCGGTTTAGTCTCATTATCAAATGTGATTTTTTGAAATGATAAATTGGAAACTACATGTATCAAATCTAGTAGATATTGAAATCTGGACCGGATATGGTTGGCACATAAATTTTATGAAAGGATTATTGGATGGGAATTCAGATGTCTCTCTAGGAGGACGGATTACTCTCACTCAATCTATTATTACCCAATTGGAGTATATTGCCCTCATTTATATCATCTCCCTAATGTTATTTTATATCAACTGAATCGACTAATGACACAGTTTATTTGGTCGAGGGCGTCTCGCTCCCACAAATACCATCGCTAGACTGGAACAGATCCACAAATACCATCTCGCTAGAAGGGAACATATAACCCTGCCAAAACGCATGGGTTGTTGGGATATTTTAAATCTGAAGCGTTTTGGATGAGCACTTTTGGTGAAGACGCTGTGGAGGGCTATATTAGGGACTGGCACATGGAGCAGCATAGTCAGAAAAAAAAAGTTGAAGAATAAACCATTTACTGTTTGGATGCGTAGTGGTAATATCAGAGTCTTTGTGGGCTCGGCAATATGGTGTAGTTTATGTAGAATTAAGAATATATGCATGAGGAACTTGTGCTGGCATCTGGGTATGGGACATCAAATTATTGTGGGATTGGATCATATTACATGAACCTAAAGTCATGGAATGTTTTCTGTGGAGCTAAAACAGAAAATAAACAGGAGGGGTTTATTTTTTTGGAATTAAGTGATACAAGAATGGATTGGACATATCCCAACATGGAAAAATGCTAGAGATTTAAGATTCACAGACCAGATGGCACAAGAATGGGAACATATCAAGCAGATTACGAAAATGAAGATATATGTTAGGGCACTAGTGGAGATCGGATTACATGGACTAGAAAGAAGGTTGGAGGGGTGGTGGTGCATACAATGCTCTAAGCAGACAAGAAATACACTCTATTAAGATATGTTGGTTTTACAATTCTTGGCAAACCGAGATGCCTATTAAAATGATTGTTTTTATATCGCTTGGATGATAACATGGGGGCCTTGCAAAAAAGAAATTGGCAAGGGCCAACATATTGTGTACTATGTATGCATGCCAGAGAAGATAATATACATCTATTTCTGACATGTCCAGTGGTTATATAGATCTGGGAAAATACTACTGAGTGTGTATTTCCTTACATACATTTTGATAATATTGAGAGTTGTTTGTATTGGTGGAGTAATCGAAAACCATCATGGCGTATGGTATTCCTTTCCATTTTCTCGAAAATATGGAACAAACGCCCCGAGAGATGTTGTACAGATGCTGGACAGTATTATGTAGTGGTATATGATTGGTAGTTTACAGGACAACGATCCTTAAAAAACAAAAATTGCAAAAAAGACCTGGTCCAGAGATTACATACCCAGCTGGGTTTTTTTGATGGGTAGAGAAATAAGTATATGTAGGTGTGGATTTTGGATCAAATTTTCAGAGGTACAAGAATTATAGGTACATTGGAGGGCTGGTAGAGGTACCAATATGCAGTGAAAAGTGATGGCTTTATGGGGACTATTATGGTTCATTACATTTCTTAATATTCCCAATATTCATATATATAGAGACTCTAGAACCACTATTGAACACATTTATGAAAAAATCAAAATTAGACACCCTATGTTGAATGGTTAGCTATACCAGATCGAACACATATGGCACACTTTAAAGGACTCAACACTTTATCACATTGAACGAGAGCATAACCAAAATGCAGATTGTATGTTCGAAAGGGGTTTACAGGATGAGCTAGATGGCATGCATATTGAGATTGCGACAGATGAGAAGTGAACGCTGGTTTGCTTCCTTTGCCTAGATAATTTGTCAATCACTGCAAGGGAAGTAGACAACTATACCCGTTATGTTGTTATGTTTATTTTGAGTTTTTTTGTGAGTACTAAAATGAGGATATGCTGCTAGCTTCATGACTGCCCAGGATATGTTTTTTTACACATAGATTTTGTTTTTTCCGCTGATGTGGGGGCAAATACTCATGTTCAATGATGATCTATAGTGGAAAACTATATAGATATATCACAACATATAAAGGGTTTATATATTTATGGAAAACAAATTTTGTATGTAGTATGTGGATGACTTATATAAGAGTTGTTTATAATACTTCATGCAGTATGATCAATGATGAGATACATCTGATTGAATATATACTGTATTTCTCACTATATTAATACAGTTGTTTTTTTCTTACTAAAAATACTTTAAAATTTTCGAATAACCCACGTTTATTTATTCATTCTAAAATCCATTTTAAATCATAAATTTCAATTTTCTTAAACGTTTGATAAAACTATGAAAGCACCAGTTAGACTAATCTATTAATCTATTTCCACCCGCCACAAAATAAAGTTCAATCTGCTTGACAGCGAGGCACCCAGATGCGTAATTTTTTTAACTCGTTTGCATTGTGTCATGCTTTATGTGATATGTTTTTATTTTTATTTTTTATAATGAATTTTGTTGAGATTGGGGACAATTTTAATGATGGTTGAATGGAAGAATGATTTATGCATTAATATTTGCGCATTAATAAAATATTGTGAGATTTCATATAGTTTTTTATTTTTTTTATAAGTGGTTTTCACTTTTTAATCATTTTTAAGGCCTTTGAACTTAAAAGTTGATAATTACTAAACTGTATTTAAACTTACTGATTTACATCTCATAAATTAATATTTATATTTATTTTACCTAGTTATTAAATATACCATCTAACTCTTCACACTCTATTTAAACTCACTGATTTAATTCTCATAAATTAATATCCATATTTATTTTACCTTTCTGTTGAATATAATCTCACTCTTCAAATTTTTAATTGTTTCATGAAAATATTTTGAACAGATATCTGAAATTTGACAAAATAATATAGATTTGCGAGTTTAAACACTATCTCTCAAAGATTGAAATTAAATAAGTATTTACAAAATTAACACCATTGCAATCTATATAAGCATACATAACTTTGTGTAAATAATTTATAATATAAATATTTATTTTAATTGTGTAACAAAAGAAATTTGGTAATTTACAAGAGATTTAGTAAAAAAATATTTAAAATATTTAAAAAAAGAACGAAGTAAAAGTTCTAACATCACTCCCCACATATATTTTCAAAAGATTCTAAAATTTATATTTAAATTAAACAACAAATTACTCAGTTGTATGCCGATAAAAATGTATGACGTTTACTGAAATTACATTAATCCGAAACCCACAAAAACTAAAAAGGATTTCTCTTTGGCCTCTTCATCCTGATTTTCCTCTGGAACTTTTGGTAGTCCCATCTCCTTTCTCATATATTAAATAAAAAATAACATACTAATCATTAATCTAATCTATACCAAATTTATTATCTTCCTCTAAAATATAGGAATATATTTAATATTTAAAAATATTTTGAAAGTATGTGTAAATGATCCATACAAATATTTTAACAAATTGAAAATAATCTATAAACAATATTATTCGATGCTACATCATTTCAACCAGGACTTGCCACTTTAATACGTCATTGTTTTATTTAACATTTCATAAATTCCTTAACTAATGCATGAAACATCTTGATACTTTTTCTCTCTTTCTTTCTTTCTGGGGAAGGGAAATGTATAACAGATCATTCAAACTTCAAATAATTATGGAGCATAAATCAGTAAATAATTTAGTCATCATTATTGTTCGCATAATCTAGAATGCATTTCAATGTTTATTTTAGGTTTAACATGTTCAGATTCAAATGCTGCATGCTTGAGCAAATTTCGTTTTATCGGTGTTGTCTATTGAAAACATAGTGAAAAGTTTAAGTCATTTACCTTTAAAGTTCTCATATTTTATGGTCGAGAAGTTTCGGTTTTAAGGGTATGTGCTTTCAATTGATTATATCTTAAAAGTGTAAAATGCTTATAATTTTTTTAATAAAATAATGGCATATTAATAATAATCGTTAATTATTATTATTATTAATTATTAAATATTTTAACATATGATATGTTTTACATTTAAGTGATTTTAAATTTAAATATTTAAAATTATTTAAATGTTTTAAGTTCCAAAAGATTGTTTGGATTTAGGGACGTTTTTGTCAAATACTGTTGGTCAAAATGGCATTTGTTACATTTAAAGAAGCCTAGTACCATGCTCATCATTTCAATATAAGTTTGGTCATCAAAAGGTTTAGTTGCAAAGTCAATAGTTGACTCGACTATGATCCCTTAGATGACTCAAGCCCATAATTGGTTTAATAGTGGTCCTTGTCAAGTAGCTTCATGGAGGCACATCGACTACCTTGGTGTTCGGTTTACCTATATACTTCAAAAGCCAGGGTCAGTGAGTATGGGTGGCCCTGCTCTTTTTGAATAAATTAAACTTCATATTGAGTCTACTTGGTTGTTAAAATGAACAAGAAAAAGGTAATCTTCCCCTACGTGGCTGGATCACCCCATTAGACATGATATCCCCCAACCATGGGAAAAGTATTACAAAAATATCATGGACCATCTGTTAGGCCCCTATACTACTACTGTAACCCCCTATTATTATTAGTACAACCCCCTTATTATATTGATGTACCCATGTAATGCCCATATTGTTACTATTGTGCCCCATATAAGCCCACTATTGTTATTATTATGCCCTTACATTATTATTGTTATGTTGGCTCTAATTATATTATGACCCCTTAGACTCCTATATATAGAAAGGAGGTATCTTCATTTGTATCATCAAAGAATTGTTCATTTATGTAATGTAAAGGAGGTTGCCCCCTCGAAGAGGCTGAATTCTAAGGCATTGATCTATCTTTTCTATCTTTTCTTGAGCTGGTTTCATAAACATTTGTACAGGCTTTGGATTCTAGGGTTTTGCTGCTCCAAATAGGTCATCGTGGCATTTTCGCTATAACTTTTTTTCTGCAATGTTTCAGAAGCTAAAAAAACCCCCATTTGAGATGAAATTGCGCTGAAGCTCAAGTCTGAATTTCAGAGCTTTTTGCGCTATATCTACGGAGATATGATCTGACGAAGTTGGCCTTTTTGCAGACTTCTGAATTACATTCCAAACAGGTGACCTTGGGAAAATTGTCATAACTTTCTCTTTGAGCATCGAATTGAAATTTCATAAGAAGATATAGAAAGAGGATGGACTGTAGTTTCTTGTATATATTTTTTAGAGCCAAAGGTCGAAACAGTGACACGTGGCATGTCGTACAACTTCGCTTTACTGAACTAGTCTATAATTAGGTCATTGTGGGAGATTTTTCATAACTCTTCCTTGGAGAATCCAATTTGGATCAGACTGGTGACATTGATAAGAGGATGCAGAGGGCTACTGCAAGTCGCAATTTCAGAACTTAAAGATCTGAAAGTATAGAGTTACAACCATTTTAAGATCGAGCTCCTAAAATCAAGAAAAAGAAAAGATGATGAAGTTTGATGGCAAGGATTCAGTAAATTGGATATGTTAGATGGAGTAATATTTTGATCTACATGGTGTACCACTGTCACAAAAGGTATGTATTGGATCTTCACATTTAGAACCAGATCAACTTTTATGGTATAAAGGGCTTTGTTTTCTTAAACAACTTGCTACGTGGTCAATTTTCACAGAGGAAATGATAGCACATTATGAGGATACAAAGAGCAACCCCACAACAATTGGAAATAGTAAAAGGGATTTCATACATAGTGGAAAGTAAAATTATGGAAACAAGGAAGTCTACCCCTCACAACTATAAAGATGGAAGTGTTGTTTCTCCTAGCCTTCCACAACCTACAAGGGTTACACCACAAAACAATTGGAAGAAAAGAGAAAAAAGGGCTTGTTCAATGTGATAGCAAATGCACTAAAGGTCATAAGTGTGCTGAGAAGAAATTATTTTACATAGAGTATGAAAAGGAGGAAGAAAATGATCAAGAAACATCAAAATAAGAGGATATATGCTAGGAACCAACCATAGAGAAGGAAGAAATGAATCAGACCATATCTTGTAAAGCATTGGCAAGAATTACCACTCCTCAAACTCTCAAGATAGAAGGACATATCAAGAAGAAAAAGATGCAAGAAATGAAATATCACATTCAACATCACGAAATGAATCCAACCATATCTTATAAAGGATTAAAAGAAATTACCACTCCTCAAACTCTAAAGGTAGAAGGACATATCAAGAAGAAAAAGGTTCAAGCAGTGAAAGATCATATCGAGCATCAACAACAAGTTCTCCAACTTTTAAAGGATAGTGCCACTTAGGTGCAAAATCGAATGAAACAACAGGTAGATCAGCATCGTAGTGAAAAATGTTTTGATGTAGGTGACTGGGTATTTTTACTGTTACATCTCAAGCAAGCTATTTATGAGAAGGAAATGTTGGCAATACTACATGCACTTAAGAAATGGTGACCTTATCAAATGGGAAGACACTTCAAGGTAAAAATGGATCATGATAGTCTTAAATACTTTTTAGAACAACTATTATCTTTAGAAGAATAGAAAAAATGTGTCACAAATATGTTG
>APFE030405315.1:50915-71422 GCA_000404065.3 Pinus taeda
TTAAAAACCAAGTTGACATCTGAGTTGACTTAGTGAAAAGAAGCCACATTTCTTGTGTAAAATTAATCTTTACACAATCCATTCATTTCCCTATGCTTAAGTTTTCATTCTATAAACTTAGCATGCATCCCCTCCTTTGCATTCCAAAGACCTCATATTAACATCTAACCCTATTATTTAGCTCCCTAAATCATTTCCCCTACCCCTATTCTACCAAAAACTATATAAAAGCCCCAAAAAACACTAAATATTCCTCCCCATGGCAACTATAGCCAAGTACTAAAAGTCGGGAAACCTTAGGTCCATTTGGGACCCATTGTTAGCCCCTCCGTGTTCATTTCCCTTAGGATTTATTTAACACCCTGTTAAATAAATAACTATGTTCAACCACCCTCTGCGCACATTTTATTGGGGTTTTATTAATATTTGATTGATAAAATAACCAAATCTCGAGCGCATATTACACCCATAACCTAAGGTTTTAACCACCCGAGGCCGCAAATAATTAACGATTATTGGGCGCGCTTTTCCACTAAACCCCGATCATGTTTCCCTCCCATCCACCGTAGGATCGACCCTCCCAAATCCGACTGCCCTAATGAATATCGGGTGCCCCTTCGTAGCGGTACGATAGTACCCGATGGTCGACAGTTTCACTGTCGTACACCGGGACAGCTGTCAACCTCCTATTGCATCGAGCCGCCCCTGACACATACCACTCCTGTACCAAAAGTGGTCCGACGCAAACCGCTTACTTCCCTCCCCGCTTGCCTACGTCATCGCATGACGATGCCACCACGTCGCCTGCCACTGTGCTGTACCTGCACCATGTCACCCAATGATGTCATTACCCTGCCACCGTGTCATGATGACATCATCATCCACATCACCCCGCCACGTCACTCCGCTAACGTCATCCACCGTACTGGGTCCCACCGCTGATGTCATGCTGATAGCACCACCAAAATAAAAAAGCGCGAAAGGTGAAATCACTACATAGGAAGCCCAGAATGAAAATCAGGGGCAATTTTTGATGCGCGATTAGCACTTAGCACATCGCTAAGAAAAGATGGCAAAAATGGAAAGCCTCAGTCCAGCGCATGGTTTGCAGCAGTTATTTTTTCCCGAAAGAAACATAAAGGGGAGATTTAGAAGTTTAAAGAGGATCATCAGAGAAAAAGAGTCTCGATTCAATACATAAGAGTATCAATAGCGTGTTAAAGTGTATCAGTGAAGGAATTAATAGAATATCAGTGGAGAACTTAATATCAAAGCATAGGAGCATTAAAGACCATCCATACAAAGTTAATGAATACCATAACAGAGTTAAAGGCCATTGAAGCCGAGTCATATCAGATTTAATAAGAATCAGAGCCACCTAAGAGTAATAGAACCAACTAAGAGGTGCAGATAAGATATTGAAGGCGCAGTGATTGCAGATTGGATAGCAGAGCTACCAAAGGACACCACATAGCCTCATTTTTTGAAGCTGGTGCCCCCAGCACAGCATTAGATAGATATTTTTTACATTAGTTGCAAGAGAAGTTAGGTTAATTGCAGTTATTTCCTCAGATCTTCTATTAGATCTATTTTTGTAAATATTTTTCTTATAAATATAGTCTTGAACAATGTAATAAGGTTGGTGGGTTGGTTGATAATCCAAAGTTTAGACTTGCGCTATATACTTTGAGAGCATGTATAATTAAAAACTGCTGGAATGCTTGGATGTTGAAACTATCTGTTGTGGTTTTTAATGACTGAAGAGTGACTATGGAATTCTTGTGCTTCTACATGGCTCAATAAGTGTTTCTTACTTCTGTTTTCAATTTTTATGTTTGCTATATCATCTATGTGCCACCATCTAAACAACAAAATGGAAGAATAGTTTAGAATTTTCTTAGCAGCACTCTATGCTCAATTTCTGTTATTTCTACATGTTTTCCTCAGGAATAGTTATGAATATGCATACTTAAATGATCATGTTTACATTTTTTCTTTCACATATGACTGTTATTTAGGAATTCTTGACTACTCCTAGATAGACATTCATTCACCTCCCTTCTCTATTAGCTGATGAAATATTCTTAGTTGCCTTTCATCTCTGGCCTTCATTCCATCTTTTTCAGCAATTGATATTGTTTTATGTGTAGCTATCCTGCTCTGTATTCCTCTTGTGACCAAGAAAACGCAACAGCAAGCCCTAATCCATGACTCCATGCCCAATGGTTCAAACTTCTCACACTATGCATCCCAACTTTGCTTGAAAACGTCATCCTTCCCACGAAACTCAAAACAAAACCCAAAGAACATCATAACTAGGCTGAAATCAGCCTCAAACAAAGCTAAATTATAAGAGAGAGCCCTCTCTGATTGCAGGTAGGCTAGGACCTGCAGTCTAAAGATTGGTTTGTGGTTACCTCGGCCATATCCCTTAAGGAGCCAAGGGACAACCTAAGTGCTAACATACTGGAGACTCCGTTGGGGACCTAAATCATTTTTTTGATCACTGTAAATCCCCATTTTTGACCAGTTTTCCTTTCGAATAATTCTTAAACTGGTTTTGAAAAATCCCCAAAAAAATAAAAAAATCTCAAAAAACTCAAAATATTTATTTTGTTTCCTGAAGAAACTTCCCCTTTCTTCAGATCTATTTCACATATTAGCTCAGATCTGTGTTGGTGGACAGAGATTAGACCCTTCAAAGTTGATTTATCCACCTGGCGACTCCACATAATCCTCATAATAAAGACTCCGCTGGAGAAATGAACCCAAAAGAGATATATGAGCAGATGAGGCTTTTGACCTGGATTATTAAAAATGATTGTAAATTAGATTTTTATGATTTGCCTTTTGAAAATTTTGTTGAAAATCCTCCTTGCACATTAGAACAACAACCTTTAAATGCTGTTGAAATTCATCATACAGCCAAGGAGGAAACAAATGTCAAAGCCAATCATTCTATATATTGGGTATACGACCAAAGTCCCACATTGACTAGAACTGGGGAGGATCATGACCATTGAACTTCTAAATCTCTATCTTTCCACTACTCGCCATCTTCTTTCACCACCAGAATCGATCTCGCAGATCTCCCACTCAACAGGGTCTACCACATGCCCGAGCGAAACCCCTCAGCAACAAAGACGTCCACTTGAAGCCAAAACAGCTCTGATACCAAATGTAGGTTTTAACCCCATACATAAATTACCTGCATACGAATTCTAAATCACAAGAAAAATAAAAATGTGAGAGCATAACACATAAAACACATATACACAGAGATTTCCCACTAGATCTCAAAACCGAGACTACCAGCTTGATTTTTCATTATATTGCTTTCAATGTTACAATACATATTTATACATGCCGAAGCATCCAATACCATGGACCGAAAAAACATCACCTCCAATACCATGGACCGAAATCTATCGCATCCAAAAAACATGTGCGAAAATCATGCACAAAACCATAGGTGGGTCCACCCAACCTAACATAGGGTCCAAAACCAAAATTTTCCGGGGCGCTGCCCTGGACCCCATAAAGTGGAGTTACGAGTACCCCTCAAACACCCTGTTAACTATGTGGAAAGAATATAACACAACCAAACACTATCCTTGTTCATATCGAGCCCATTCAACCAATCTTTGTACATAATCCCGTGCCTCGTAAGGTTCTTGATAGATATAAGCCTCTTGTTTTGCCTCCCTTGCTTAATCCTCTGCCCAAAAATCATCCTAAGTATCTCCCAAGATTTGATGGAGAGAATGGTATTACTGTGCAAAAGCATATCCAAGCCTTTGAAGACTATCTTAATATATTTGAAATGGAGGACGAGGATGTTAGTATCAGGTTGTTTGCCCTTTCTTTGCAAAGCAAAGTTAGGACCTGGTTTAAAGCATTGTCCGAGGCTAGCATCTCTAATCTTCAGCAGTTTTCCAAGCTCTTCCTTGATAGATGGATGATCAAACTTAATTTCCTCTTGCTCATTGAAGAATATAATCAGTTAGAAAGACATCCAAATGAATCTGTTCAGCAATTTTCTGATCGATTCAATCAAGTCTATCTTTCTATGCCATTGAATATTAGGCCTCCCCCTGATCTAGCTCTATTGCACTATCCTAGAGCATTTGATCAAGAAATTGAGTTCTGTTTGAGAGAAAGGAGTCCGTCCACCATGAAACAAATGCAAGACATAGCTGTGGACGTGGAGGCAAATCTGAGGATGAGAGATGAGAGGCGCAAAGCAGAGCAAGAAGAAAAACTTCATGGTTTGTTACAAAAGTCAGAGGAAATGATCAAAATGAAAGTTGAATGCTTAGAGCGCAAGAACACATCCATTGTGCAAGAGGAAAGTAATGTTATTCATGAACAAACCTGCCACAAAACAGATGACATATTCATACAGCCAGATGTGAAGGAGCAGTCCTCTGATATACTATATGAATATAACAGCTTCTCTTCTTTCAACTGCTTGCTAAAATACAATGAGTATGATGATGATTATGAGCCTAATGACCAAATCAACCTTGTAGAGGAGTTAGAGCCTATTTTGGCAAAAAGCACAGTTCAGGATCAGCAGCCTAAAATCAATGATCAACGTGCCTATCTCAACTATGAAGTAAAGGAGGAAAGTGCAGAAAATTTTGATTTGAGCGAAGGAACTTTAGCTTTCTGTGTTGATTCTTTTCAATTTATTAAGGAGAACTATCATGCAGTTAATAAGCAAGTATCAGCAAGTGTTGATATTGATCATCTGGAGGAAGCCCAAATCATTGTTCAAAATATATTGCCTCTAATCTTGCAGCCCCAAAGAGCCATCGAATATCAGATTGAGGAAGATTCGAAAACGGCTATTCATGACCAAGTGATCCAAGTGGATCCCCTACCTCTTTGTTTTCAGCCATCTGAGCTTTTCGAAGAAGAAGAGGAGCAGCCTGCGCAGATTAGTCAAGGGCCATATGAGCCAGTTTGTAATAAATTGCAAATATCAGTTCATGTTTTATATGATTCATGTGCTGATATGGTGTATGATGAAGTAAAGAAGTGCTCTTCTCCATCAGCAGGCTGTGTGCCTCAATATCAAAATGTTGATGATATCTAGTTTCCAAGGCATGATAGTGATCCCAAAATTTTTTAAAGTTCTTCAATTCATCCCAGCAATTGTATATATATGTTGCGGGACCCTTTTGTACAGTTTCTTGTTTCAGCAAAGAAGGTCAACAATTTTCTGATCTTCTCAAAAGTTAACAAAGTTATATCTAATGGCAAGATCTCCATTTTTACCACCAGCAAGCACAAACAACAAAGCTCATCGATGTTTATAATGCTTAAATGGCTGCATTGGCTATTTGATTTCACCTAACAACAAAGTAAGTGATGATTAGAGTAGGTAGGTAGGATTTCAGTTTTCTGTTTGGATAGCAAGCTTGCTGCAGTTGAAGCCTGAAGTGAAGGCATTAAGCTCTTCAAGTCTGCTGTCATGTTAATAAATAAAGCAGCGAGCAAAGGGAAGTTTTCAGAGTACAACAACAACTAAGGATTAAGGCATTCTGACCTGTTGTTCTTGACTTTTCGCAAGGAAAATCCATCCCCAAGTGGAGCCACTATTAGCCTCCTGCTCATAGCAGGTATTCATCTTTCACGATCAACATTCCTACATACCAAATATATCATACTTTGCATGCTGCAATGTTCCATATTTTCTACTGAGGCCAAAGACGTGTCCATGAGAGTGTGCTAGTCTAAGTGCCTCTACTGTATTCTAATTTTGATGAGTTATTCCATTTTTAAAGAATTTTCAGTTAAAGGGAGGTCCAAACAACTTAATCTTGGTCTCCCTAGGTTTCAAATTCCTGTTGTAGAATATAGAGAATCATTATCTGTCCAAATAGCTTAATCTTGGCAGATTCTTAGATAGGTAGAGAAGCAAGGGTGATCAACAACCTAATCTGAGCCCCTGGATGAAATAAGTATAGATGTAGATAGGAGGCTAGTAAAAAAGAAAAAAGTTGAAAAGCTAGGTTTGCCAGTTCAAGTGCACCCAATGCAAAGGAAGAAAAAATGCTAGGTAAAGTAGGCTGGGTAAGTAGTTTTGTGGTTGCAGAAATCAAGCTATGTGATCCATTTCATGTTTTCAAGTGTTATATTTATCCAGATCACAGTTTTAAGGCACTTTTTCATTTTTATCATATCTAGCAAGGCATCTCTAACTCCCCCTTCTTCTTATTTCCCAAATCACTCACTAACATCCCCTTAAGGACCTTGGGATATGCACAAAAAGCCCATTTTCACTCCATTCTTGTTAAAAACCAAGTTAACATCTGAGTTGACTTAGTGAAAAGAAGCCACATTTCTTGTGTAAAATTAATCTTTACACAATCCATTCATTTCCCTATGCTTAAGTTTCCATTCTATAAACTTAGCATGCATCCCCTCCTTTGCATTCCAAAGACCTCATATTAACATCTAACCCTATTATTTAGCTCCCTAAATCATTTCCCCTACCCATATTCTACAAGAAACTATATAAAAGCCCCAAAAAACACTAAATATTCCTCCCCATGGCAACTATAGCCAAGTACTAAAAGTCGGGAAACCTTAGGTCCATTTGGGACCCATTGTTATCCCCTCCGCGTTCATTTCCCTTAGGATTTATTTAACACCTTGTTAAATAAATAACTATGTTCAACCAGCCTCCGCGCACATTTTATTGGGGTTTTATTAATATTTGATTGATAAAATAACCAAATCCAAAGCGCATATTACACCCATAACCTAAGGTTTTAACCACCCGAGGCCGCAAATAATTAACGATTATCGGGCGCGCTTTTCCACTAAATCCCGATCATGTTGCCCTCCCATCCATCGTAGGATCGGCCCTCCCAGATCCAACAGACCTAATGAATATCGGGCGCCCCTTCGTAGCGGTACAATAGTACCCGATGGTCGGCGGTTTCACCGTCGTACACCGAGACAACTGTCAGCGTCCTATTGCATCGGGCGGCCCCTAACACATACCACTCCCATACCAAAAGTGGTCCGAGGCAAA
Source organism: Pinus taeda (assembly GCA_000404065.3). Classification (NCBI taxonomy): domain Eukaryota; kingdom Viridiplantae; phylum Streptophyta; class Pinopsida; order Pinales; family Pinaceae; genus Pinus; species Pinus taeda. The sequence goes on from APFE030405315.1 coordinate 57,964, forward strand.
CCGCTTACCGCCCTCCCCGCTTACCTATGTCACCGCATGACGATGCCACCACATCGCCTGCCACTGTGCTGTACCTGCGCCATGTCACCCACTGACGTCACCACCCTGCCACCGTGTCATGATGACATCATCATCCATGTCACCCCGCCACATCACCCCACTGATGTCATCCTTCGTACTAGGTCCCACCGCTGATGTCATGCTGACGTCACCACCAAAAAAAAAAGCGCGAAAGGCGAAATTGCTGCTTAGGAAGCCTGGAATGAAAATCAGGGGCAGTTTTTGATGCATGATTAGCGCTTAGCGCATCGCTAAGAAAAAATGGCCAAAATGGAAAGCCTCAGTCGAGCGCATGGTTTGCAGTAGTTATTTTTTCCCGAAAGAAACAGAAAGGGGCGATTTAGCAGTTTAAAGAGGATCAGCAAAGAAAAAGAGTCCCGATTCAATAAAGAAAAGTATCAACGGCGCGTTAAAGTGTATCAGCGAAGGAATTAATAGAATATCAGTGGAGAACTTAGTATCAAAGCAGAGGAGCATTAAAGACCATCCAAGCAAAGTTAATGAATGCCAGAATAGAGTTAAAGGCCATTGAAGCCGAGTCATATCAGATTTAATAAGAATCAGAGCCACCTAAGAGCAGTAGAACCGACTAAGAGGTGCAGATAAGAGATTGAAGGCGCAGTGATTGCAGATTGGACAACAAAGCTACCAAAGGATGCCACATAGCCTCATTTTTTGAAGCAGTTGCCCCCAGCGCAGCATTAGATAGATATTTTTTACATTACTTGCAAGAGAAGTTAGGTTAATTGCAGTTATTTCCTTAGATCTTCTATCAGATCTATTTTTGTAGATATTTTGCCTATAAATACAGCCTTGAACTATGTAATAAGGGTTGGTGGGTTGGTTGATAATCCAGAGTTTAGACTTGCGCTGTATACTTTGAGAGCATCTATAATCAAAAACTACTAGAATGCTTGGATGTTGAAACTGTCTGTTGTGTTTTTTAATGACTGAAGAGTGACTATGGAATTGATGTGCTTCTATGTGGCTCAATAAGTGTTTCTTACTTCTGTTTTCAGTTTTTATGTTTGCTATATCATCTATGTGCCACCATCTAAATAAAATAAAGGAAGAATAGTTTAGAATTTGCTTAGCAGCACTCTATGCTCAATTTCTATTATTTCTACATGTTTTCCTCAGGAATAGTTATGAATATGCATACTTAAATGATCATGTTTACACAGTTTCTTTCACATATGATTGTTATTTAGGAATTCTTGACTGCTCCTAGATAGACATTCATTCACTTCCCTTCTCTATTAGCTGATGAAAGATTCTTAGTTGCCTTTCATCTCTCACCTTCATTCCATCTTTTTCAACAATTGATATTGTTTTATGTGTAGCTATCATGCTTTGTATTCCTCCTGTGACCAAGAAAACATAACAGCAAGCTCTAATCCATGACTCCATGCCCAATGGTTCAAACTTCTCACACGATGCATCCCAACTTTGCTTGAAAACGTCATCCTTCCCACCAAACTCAAAACAAAACCCAAAGAACATCATAACTAGCCTAAAATCAGCCTCAAACAAAGCTAAATTATAAGAGAGAGCCCTCTCTGATTGCAGGTAGGCTAGGACCTGCAGTATAAATATTGGTTTGTGGTTACCTTGGTCGTATCCGTTAAGGAGCCAAGGGACAACCTGAGTGCTAAAAACTTCTAGGGACCTCGTAACCACCCTGCCAATACACAAGTATGTTCCTGTTTGCAGTTAGGAAAATTACCCAAATTACAATCTGTTTACTCCAGCCTATGTTGGAAAGTTATAGAAGGATTACTAGTGCAATCAATCCATTCCTTTTAGCCGTGGATTTGTTTCAGGTTAAAATCCATTCCTTTAGTCCTGGAGTTGTTTCAGGTTAAAATAGAAGTATACACATATAATTGTCTAATGTCCATGCTTTAACGATTCACCTTAAGATGTTTTTACAATATAATTTCCTAAGTCTATTTAATATCTTGATTATCATAAAAACCAACCTATATCCATCTTAACTCCACATCTACCACTCTTAGGGGGATGAAATCTATTTATCGCTCTGAGCACTTGGTAGACCCAGAATTAAGATGGATCTAAGATGATAGAATTTCCCCTTTAAATAGTCTATGCTCACATGAATACCATGGTATTGCCATGGGTCAATACCATGGGTTATCGTAAACCTCGAGCTTAAAAATTACTATTGGTAATTTGTAAAAATGAATAAAATTAATAGTTGATTTTTATTTTATTTTTTATTTTAACCAATCTAAAATGTTTAACATACATTGAATTACAACATCCATTTTTACTCTTGATCCACAAAGCCCTGAGAGGGATCAAATATTTTTTCACTCTAGGATAGTTTGCATATCACGATATTTGATACCTCTCGGGGGTTAGTAGATCCAGAGTAAAGATGGATCTATGCTGGTTTAATTCCCCCATTTAAATATGTTACATTCCAAGTGAATACCATGGGTCAATACCATGTGCCATTTTTATTTTTATTAACACTAATATTAGGGTTAATAATGTTTTTTTGCATGGTATTAATAATAATCTAGCCCATGGTATTTGTGCCATAGTATTTTTCCCATAGGATTCACCTAAATATAACACATTTTTTGAGTGTTCGTAAATATAAGGTGACTTATGGAGTAAACATAAAAAAAATGTTTTATTTGTTTACCATACCTCTCATTTATTTATAATTTTATTAATTTACCATACCTGTTTTACAAATATGGTATTTGGCCCATAAGATTCACTTAAATAAAACTTATTTTTTGAGCCTTCATAAATAGAACTAGGGTTATGGACTAAATATAAAAAGAGGTTTTATTTATTTACCATATGTCTAGTTTATTTATATTTTTATTTATTTACGATACCCTTTGAGTAAGTATAAAAAAACGTTTTATTTATTTACCATACCTTTTGAGTAAGTATAAAAAAGACATTTTATTTATTTACCATACCTCCACTTTACTTATATTTTCATTTGTTTACACCCTTGCATGTGTATAAGGTGACTTATGGAGTAAATATAAAAGATGTTTTATTTATTGACCATACCTCTCATTTATTTATATTTTTATTAATTTACCATACCTCTTTTATAAATATGGTATTTGGCCCATGGGATTCACTTAAATAAAACCTATTTTTGAAAATTAGGGCCAATGGAAGGTTAAATAAAACGTATTCTTGAAAATTAGGGCAAATGGAAGGTTGTAACTCCTAATTTCAAGGACTAAATTTACCTTTTTTACCCTCTCCCTTAAAATAAGGTGGGCTATTTGAGGTGATTTGTAAAAATATACTATGATGCAAAATATTCGCCCACTAAAAATTTAAAACCCCTTAATTTCGCCAAAGGGCAAACATTCGCCCCTAAAATTTTCCTTGCCCCTGACTGTAGGCAATATCTGCAAAAAGATGTTGTTCAAGAAGAACCATGACTTATACATCATACAAGAACTTCCTATCACAAAAAGACTCTATACAAACATCCATCACCCAACCAAGTGGGGATCATACATCAGAAGTTTACATATGACAACCAAGTACATTACATCATTCATCCCAGGCATTGTCGGGAAACCAAAATAGGCCGTTATATGACCTTGACAATAAAAGATATACATGACATAGAGACGAAAAATTTAGAGCAAGACTATGAGAGTCACCAAACAGCAGCATCACTATTCAGATCAACAACCATGTTCTCCTTCTACACCTGATCCACCTGAAGCCAAAAATAGCTTGTGTACACGTACCAAGAGATTCTAATGTACTGCCAACAATGCATGATTAGAAGTTTATCTGTTGCCCCTGAACCTGTGCTAGATGGTCTCTGTTAGACCCATATTAGACTTTCTTCAACCAAAGTCTGTCCCCGCTGATTTCCTTCAAACCACCATATACACGATTGTATCTGCATAAATCGGCGTATGTATGCGGATCCTCCTGATTAAACTCGCGTACAACCACATTTCTCTAAAACAGACAGGTTTCAATAGCAAGATGATGCATCAACTATCAGCAGCTTCTGTTTGAGGTATTCAAATGTCTCCCTGGGCAGTGGTTTAGTGAAAATATCAGCAACTTGTTCCTTCGAGGGAACATACTCCAATTTGACCTTTTGTTCCAGCACTTGTTCCCGGAGAAAATGATACTTGATCGCTATGTGCTTAGTCTTTGAATGCATGACAGGATTCTTTGAGATACTAATAACACTTGTATTATCACAAAAAATGGAGATAGATGGAGTATAAGTGATTTGAAGATCTTGCAAAGTTTGCATCATCTAAAGGAGTTGTGTGCAACAAGATGTAGTAGCTACATATTCTGCTTCAGTGGTAGATAAAGCAATAGAACTTTGTTTCTTGCTAAACCAAGATACTAATCTAGGACCCATGAAGAATGCACCACCACTAGTGCTTTTTCTGTCATCCACGCTTCCTACCCAATCCACATCTGTATATGCATGAACTGTGAGATATGTATCTCTAGGATACCATAAGCCATAGTTTTGGGTTCCTTGAAGATACTTGAAAATTCTCTTAACTGCCTGAAGATGATTCCTTTGGATTTGCCTGAAACCTTCCAACTATTCCCACTGCATGTATAATGTCTGGTCGGGTACCTGTTAGATAGAGTAGGCTACCAACACGGATCTATAGGTTGGTTGATGTACTACTGTCGATTCATCATTTTCACTGAGGCTACATCATCTCACCATAGGGGTACATACTGGTTTCGAATCCCCCATCCCATATTTCTTCAAGATCTTCTTGAGATACTTAGTTTGTGATAGAAAGATGCCATCTTTGTTTTGTTGGACTTGTAAACCAAGAAAATATGTGAGCTCACCAAGCATAGACATTTCAAACTCTTTCTGCATTACAAAGGAAAAATTTTGACTCATGTCTTCTTTATTGCTACCAAAGATGATATCATCAACATACACAGCAAGTATTAGCAACTTATCATTGTCAATTTTTATGTAAAGGTTGCTATCAGTTGAGCCTTTTATAAAACCTTGTTGACGGAGATATTTATCCAAGTGATAATACCAAGCCCTTGGAGCCTGTTTAAGGCCATAGAGAGCCTTTTTGAGTTTGCATACAAGCTTTGGATCATTTCCAAGGATAAACCCATCTGGTTGCTCAATATACACTTCTTCATCCAAATCCCCATTTAGAAAAGTGGATTTCACATCCATTTGAAATACTTTGAACTTCTGAAAAATAGAGAGAGCAAGGAACATTCTGATGGCCTCAAGTCTAGCAACATGAGCAAACATTTCTTCAAAGTTGATTCCTTCTTGTTGAGCATACCCTTTACAAACAAGTTTGGCTTTGTTTCTAATAATTTTCCCATTTTCATTCAACTTGTTTTTGAATATCCATTTTGTCCCTATGACATTCTTATCTTTTGGTCTAGGAACCAACTCCCAAGTGTTATTCTTTTCAATCTGCTCAAGTTCTTCATCCATTTCCTTGACCCAACATTCATCTTTGCATGCTTCTCTTACATTTTGTGGTTCAGTGGAGGAGAGCAATGCTAGATACCTTGAAGCTTCTGAAATGGTTATCCTTGTTTGTACACTTGCCTCTTTTTGCCCCAAAATTTGAGATTCTAGACGATTCTATTGAACGTATCTGGATGGAGTCTTTTCTTCTATTCTTATTTATCCTTCTAGTGCCTCATGGGTTGCTTCTTTATCATGAATCTGATTTGACGTTGAGACATAGTCCTCATCATCTTCGAAAACTTCAGATATTTCCTGCCTAAAGGTATTTCCTTCTTCATCAATCACTACATCAATACTTCCAGTAATTTTTCCAATTCTTTTATTGTAACACTTATATGCTTTGCTATGGGGAGAGTAATCAAGGTAGAATGCCTTCATCTACTCTAGGTTCAATCTTGTCAAGATTTTCATCAGTCCTTTTAATGTAGCATTTGCTTCCAAAAATTTTGAAGTATTTTACTGTGGGAGTCTTACCATACCAAACTTGATGAGGATTCTGAGTGCTGTTTACCTGGACATTTGTCTTGTTAGGAATAGTTACTGCAGCAAATGCGGCTTCACCCCAGAAGATTGCGGGAGTTCTAGATTCATCAAGCATAGCACGAGCCATTTGTTGATCCGTTCTATTCATCCTTTCCACTACTCCATTTTGTTGAGGTGTCCTTGCAGCAGAAAATTCCCTTCTTATGCCATGTTCTTCACAAAAATTGAAAAATTCATCTAAGGTAAATTCTCCTCCTCGATCAGATCTGAGGCATTTGATTCTGTGATCTGATTCGTTTTCAACCAAGGCTTTGAATGATTTTAAATTTTCGAAAGCTTCATCTTTCTACTTCATGAGTCCTATCCAACACATCCTTGAAAAGTCATCAATGAACAATATGAAGTACTCTTCACCTCGAGGTGACCTTTTCCTAGTTGGACCACATATATCAGTATGGACAAGTTCAAGTGGCCTGATAGCTGATCCTTCCTTCTTAGGGAAATTAGTTCTGGTTTTCTTACCAAACTGACATGATTTTCATATTGTATTGTCTGGAATTTTGATGTCAGGAAGATCACGAACCGCCTTATATTTGCATGCTTTCCTTATCCGAGAGAAGCTAAGATGCCCCAATCTTCTATGCCATAGCCAGTGTTCATCATTCTTTCTTAGATAGAATTGATGTTGTCCTTCTTTGAATATGTATAAATTATTTGGAGTTCTTATGCCTTTCATCACTGTTTTTCATGTATCAAGATCACGAACACTACATCCATTTGATCGAAATATTACCTCAGTTCCTTGATCACACATCTAACTGACACTCAATAGATTATGCTTTAAGCCATCAACATACATAACATTTCCAGCTTTGACCTTTTCTTTCAACTAAATAGAACCTTTACCTTTTATGAACACAGGCGTGTCATTTCCAAATGAGACCTTCTTTACCTTTTCTAAGGCACTATATGATTGAAGATTTTCTTTATCACCTGTCATATGTTTCGAACATCCACTGTTGATGTACCATTGATTTTCTTGTCCTTCTGCATATAAGGCTATCCCACATATTCCCGGTTGTGGTTCTTTCATTCTCCATGTTTTGGCACTTGAGACTTGTTCCTTCTGAGTTGTCTACCAAAACCTACTCCTACATTCAAAATCTTCATGACCGAAGTTGTTACAAATAGAAGATTCTATTTCATTTTCAAGAGCAGAAAAGTTATTGTAGGTCCTTTTCATGATCCCACTCATACTTCTTTATTTTTGAGCTTCTCTAGTCATGATTGTCTTATAGGCAACACATAGAGCTACTTTGTGACCAAAGTTATGGCAAGAGAAACATTGGCCATTGAAGAAACTCCTGCGATTATCAAATCTACCAACTGAATGATTGTAGTTTCTTTTGACATCCATTCTTGAGGCAAATTGAGAATGTTTTATCTATGGCTGGTTGTAGCTTCTGTTCATCCTTAAAGTATATTTCCCCCGATTTACCTGGTAGTCTTTGTTCATTCTTGGGGTAAATTGGTCCTGATTTACCTCGTGATCTCCACTGTGCCTTTGATGTGGATTGTCAATTTGTTCACTCCTCCTTGCCACATCAAGATAACTTTTGGAAGTGGATGGCTTCTGTGCTTGAGATGCTTCTTCATTATATCCCAGACCTGTCTTGATTAGTGGAGAACGCTGAACTTTGATAATCTCATCTAAAGTTTCAAATCCTTTAGAAAATCTGAGATTAAGGGCTTTTGTTTTCTCAATTTCTTTTCTAAGTCCCACAATTTCACATTCTAACTTTTCATTGTGTTTATCTTTTTCGGCAAGTTGGAATGTTAGAGTATCTATAATCATATTATTTTCCTCTAAACAAACTTTGAGCTTAGAAATTTCTTCCTAAAAACTTTCTTCATTTATAACATCCAAGAAATCATCATCTTCAAAAGCCATAAAAAGTATATCATCATTACCTTGTTCATCTTCATCACTATTTGACAATCCATCACTGTCTTCATGCGTGTAATAGCTCTTCTTATTTACATTCTGTTTTCTGTTCCATCTAACAGGTTCCTTACCTTTGTCCAATTTATCTTTATGAGGATATTTTGCAGCATAATGACCGACTCTTCCACAAGAAAAGCATTTGAAAGGAAAATTACCTCTGAATCTTTTAGATCCCCGTTGAAGGTTCTTGACAAAATTTGATTCTTCCTCATCTTCTGTCATATGTCGTGACTCATGGTAATATTCTTTTCTTGAAACCTTGAATGCAGCTTCTCTCCTGTCTAATTGTCCTCCTTTTCTCATTTCATAAGCGATTAGAATTCTGTGCAGCTGTGACATAGTAAGGCTCTGTAGATTCTGCTTTTCTTCTATGGCAGAAACTTTTGAATCAAACTTAGGAGACAAAGATCTTAGAACCTTTTCAACCAAAACAACTTCTTTTATTTCTTCACCCAAGCTTTTCATACAATTTACGATCTCATCTATAAGTAGGAAATAGCTCGCAACACTTTCATCATTATGCATTCTGAGACTTTCATATTGAATTCTAAGAGTTTCTAATTTTTCTCGTTTTGCCTGTTCATCTCCTTCATAGCTTAGAACGATCTTGTCCCATAATTCTTTTGCACTTTTGAGCTGCATAACCTTGAGAAATTCTAATTGAGATAGACTTCCTAATAGAGTATTGACAGCTTTTGCATTTGTTTCATACTTCTTCTTACCAACTGCATCTGTAAGAGTTGTTGATGGAAATGTGTATCCTATTTCCACAATATCCTAAACTTTTGTACCAAGAGATTGAAGATAGGTAGTGATTCTTACCTTCCAATAGATGAAGTTGCTCCCATAAAAGATCGACGGCCTGATAGATGCTTCCTTTTCGTAGTTGCTCATGATGATAGATCTTCCTTCAAGCGATCAAGATTTTCCTGAAGGACCTGCTTTGATACCAATTTTTGGAAATAATACTGAGAGGGAGGGTGAATCAGTATTATCAAGACAATCCTTTTCAATTCTTTCTCAAATTTGTATACACTACTTTAGTTAGATAAACTAACATATATACATAATTCTAGTAAAGGAAAACCGCGTATAACTTACAGACTTGTGATTTAATTATTCTTCAGATGTTGACTTAAAATCTGTGTGTCAGATCCATAGAAACAATAACTAGGAACAAGAAAATGCAAAAAGTCACACACAAGATATAAGGTGGAAACCCAATGTGGGTGAAAACCACCTGCTGCAATATGTCTCTATCTTTTCAATTAGAAACTTCTTTTTACAATGATTCTGTACTGGTGCAGTCCTTTACCAGTACGCAGGCTGCAACCTGTAGAGAGCTACAACTGTCTCTCGTTCTCCAGCGTCTCTTGGAAGGGAGCTACAACCCCCTTTGCTCTTGTACTAGCTGAGATACTAGTACGTAGGTGCTGACCTACAGAAGGCTACAACATTCTCTTTTCTTTCAGGGACCACGTTTCCTAAATTTTCATACTGGATCCACGAACATCAATCAAACATCAAGAATTTATGAATCAAACAATCTTCCTTTCACCAATTAAAACTGAATCAATTAGACACTTCTCTGACAGCTGTACCCAGAACACAGTGACAATAACCATACACCAATTCTGAACCCAGATCACTGCAATAATCAAGAGAAGTAGCTAGAACATAATTTAAGAGACGTACACTACTTCAATATTCAGAAACCTGTGTGCATACGCTTTTGTGTTAAGACCAACCTGCGTATACGCACTTTTGACTTACAAAAACAGCGTGTATACGCACCTTCGCTTCACTGAACCTGCATACAGATCTATAAAGATAATTTCACTCCTTCAAATGTTCAGACATTAGTTAACCCAGATTATCAGATTTATAGATCAAGCGGGCGCCACATAATAGATCAAAATCATACAAAGATACTATTACTCAAGCCTTAAGATTTTGACCCATCAATAGAACTTATCCTTTTCTTTGCGCTTAGGTTCCTCCTTCATTCAGATCCATCTCTCCATCATGACCCCAATCACGAGTATTTGAGATCTAGCACTTTTTCAGATATTCAATAATTCAGATCATGACCTTGCCTAATGATCTCCTTCCTCTTTTATAGTCTTAGGCCTTTCACAATACCATGGTCCAAAACCATAACAAATCAATACCATGGACCTAATACTTGGGATCAACACTTCAGACGAGATACCATGGTCCAAAACCATAGGCTCAAATACCAAGGACTAAATACCATGGACCAAACATAAGTTCTCCCACATATACGTGCTTTTCCTTGCGTGAAAGTGTGTGTATACGCATACGCGTCTTTGGAATGTCTAACCCGCGTGCATACACGGCTTGATCATGATGAACCTGCATATATATATTTTTCCTTCATTATGAGAGCCTGAACTGAGATCTATTACCAGAGTGAGTTTCCATCAAGGACAACACCTGTGCCATAGCGTCATAATGCCAACAATACCTCCTATATTTGGAATGAGATAAGTAAAGAAACCAATTTTGAGGAACGTATCCGACAAATTCAACAATGTATTCATGATATTTTGTAGAAGGTTGCCAACTCCAAGTACAAATAGATACACAATCCATTGGGTTCGACATAAGTTTCAAGTTGGCGACGAGTTATGGTTAGACTTGCATAAAGGGAAATTGACAAAATCCTATAAGAAGCTCATACCACTTTGACACAAGCCTTACACTATCACTAAGGCTATGGGTGATAATTCTTTTGAGGATAGCCATATGATTATTTATATTACTTCAAAATTAGGTATATGTTAAAATGTTTTATGCTTGATGGGGTGTATATGTTAGAATCCCCAAGGGATCCGTTCAGAAAATAAGAATTTCATCAACAAATAAGAGATGGGTGAGAATACAACTATTTGTGATCTTGATGCCCTTCTGTCTACCCTACAATTGGTCCACTGTGATGATTCAACTCATGCCTTCCATGATCAATAGGAAGAGTAGGGGGGAGAGTGGACATCCTTGTCTCAATCCTCATTCTGCATGAAAGAAAGAGGATGCAAATCCATGGATAAAATTGCTATAAGATACATTGTTAATGCAACACATAATCCATTGAATGACTAGTAGAGGAAAACCAAGATGTGTAAGAAGCATTCGAATGTATATCCAAAAAGTGTGATAAAATGCTTTTGCGAAATAAATTTAAAGTATCATCCCTTTGAGGTTCTTTGATTTGATAGAGTGAAGTGATTCTTGTGCGGTGCCCACTGCTTCATGAATTTGTCGAGGGTCAAGGAATGCAAATTTCTCTAAGGATATATGCTCAGATAGCATGGGTTTGAGCCGATTTTCAATGATATTGTATATAAAATTACACATGGATATGGGTCTATAATCATCAAAACTCTGTGGGTCATCTGACTTGGGAATGAGAGAAATAAATGTTGAATTGAAGGCATCATACATTCGCCAAGTAGTCTGACATTCTTCGATGACCTATAATAACTCATGTCCAATTATATCAAAGAATGAAATAAAAAATTAAATTCACCAACCATCCAGTCCAAGACTTTTATCCTTCTTAAACCACTTAATAGTAGCCTGTACCTCCCCCATGGTTACATGATTAAGTAGATCTTCACCGAAATCCTAATCAACATATCTGGGGAATAATCTAGCTACCCTAATAATATCAAAAAGGTTTGCATTAGGGGGAGCTCTGAATAAACATCCAAAGTGAGACATACCAAGGTTGGCCAATTCGTCAAAGGTCTTTGCTTGTGTGCCATGCTCATCCTTGAGATGCCAGATGGTGTTGTTGACCCTGCACCCATTTGCAACGCAATGATATAACTTTGTATTCTCATCTCCCTCATTTAACCAGATGGCCCTACTTCCAAGTCACCAGGTTTCCACCCTATCTTTCAGGATCTGATTTCGCTTGATCTCAAGCCAGATCAAATGCTCTTTAGCATCAACACATGTGAATGCACAACTCTTAGGTCAATTCAATTGTTCAATCTCTAGTTCAGTATCTCTCAGTATCATCACATATTTGATCCTTTATCCTTTTCCCATTTAATAGATTTATGTTTTATGATTTCCATTTTGTTTGCAAAAATCTCGGAGACACTTAAACCTTGTTGAGCATCTATGGATTTCTAGGTTTGAATAATAAACTATATATAGCTCTCATCATTTAGCCAAGTTGAGTTGAAGTTGAAGGGTGCAATAGGTTTTCTAACACCACCAACAATATCTAGATATATGGGATGATGATTCGATAACCCCTCCAATGCCACCCATTGTCAATAAAAGGGTAATTGTTCCAAAAGTTCTTCCTTTACTAGAAACCGATCCAATCTTCTGGCTAATGCTGCATCCTCGGTCCTTCGTTTTCTCCAGGTTGGCTTTAAGCTAGGTGAGGGGATATCAATTAGAAACTAATTCTCCATAAAATGTAATATCCCATCTGATAGAGAGTCTAGTTGAGCATTCATGCCCCAAAGAAAAATTAAGATCCCCACCAATAATAATGTTCTCAATGTCGAATTGTTCCATGTCTAGAATCTTCTAGGTTTGTAGACATTGAAAATCCGCAGCTCTCTACCAATATTTTCTGAGTAAATATATACTCCGACGAAGCCCACCCCACTAGGAGTTTAATAGTCTAATGGATATGAGGTCAATCCCCAACAATAAACCCCCAAATTGCCCATGAGCATCCAGTGCAGTGAAGTGCTATCCAAGTAGCATAGCCTCAAGGGTGGGAACAATTTTCATACTAGTCGCAAGGGTCTCCTGTAAGAATATAATATCCATCAGTTCCGATTCCATTAAATGATAGAAGCTAATTTCTTTGCAGGGATAGCTAACCCCCTACAGTTGTAAGAGAGCCACTTCATGGTGTAGGTTTTAACCCCGTACAGAAATTACCTGCATACGAATTCTAAATCACAGGAAAAATAAAAATGCGAGAGCATAGCACATAAAACACATATACACAGAGATTTCCCACTGGATCTCAAAACCGAGACTACCAACTTGATTTAGCGTCCAATACCATGGACCAAAAAACCATCGCATCCAAAACCATGGACCGAAAACCATAGGTAGGTTCTCCCAACCTAATATAGGGTCCAAAAAAAAATTTCTCAGGGCGCTGCCCCGAACCCCATAGAGGGGGGCTACCCGCCCCCCTCTAACCCCCCGGTTCACTACGTAGGTTAGTCGTTTAAAGAATATAACATAACCCAACAATCTCCCACTTGTTGTTTTCTTTCCACAGGGGGCCATAGGAGAACTTAGTCATTTTTCCAGCCCTGAAACGCCCATTGTTTCTCTACACCAAGAGAACTTCTCAGAGCTCACAGATTTTGTCAATGCAT
>APFE030405321.1:6136-23975 GCA_000404065.3 Pinus taeda
AAGCTCACTATTGTTATTATTGTGCCCTTACATTATTATTGTTATGTCAGCTCTGATTATATTATGACCCCTTAGACTCCTATATATAGAAAGGAGGTCTTTGCATTTGTAACATCCAAGAATTGTTCATTTGTGTAAGGTAAAGGAGGTTGACCCCTCGAAGAGGCTGAATTCTAAGGCGTTGATCTCTCTTTTCTATCTTTTTGTGAGTTGGTTTCATAACAGACTGAAGGAGTCAAGTCCAGAGAAGCCTAGACCTGTCTACAAAACAAGGACAGCTACGGGTAAGATGGCATTCTAAGCCCATTGGTTCAGTTGTAAACCAATGGAGTTAAGTGTAGCACTTGTAAAAGAATTGAATCCATAATCCCAGAGAGCCTAATCGAGTTGATTAGAGCTCCAGCAGACGTAACCCAAGATATCAGGGTGAACTCCATATTATATTGTTGTCTTATGGGTTTGTTGAATTGCTACTTTATTTACTGTTATTTTTGTTTCACATCAGCATAAGCAAATGAACATAAGCACGCAATAGTAAAAAAAAAATACAAGAATACACCTATATTTTCAAGCATTTCTTAATTCCGCATTGGTTAATCATTAATATTTGGGAAAATTTAAAGCTTTGGAAGTGGGAGAGGTTCTTGTAAATTAGACAAGAAACCTTAGAGCCCCATTTTTAGATCAGGTGGTCTTAGAGCTTAAGATTGATTAATCCCACCTTCAAAGAAGGTTGTATCAAAATTCTTGATTGACAGGGCAAAGATTGCTTGTCTAAAAGGTGTTTGGACAATCAAGGATTGATTGCCTCATTGATTGTATGCTTGGTTGCAGACTAACTATTGTTTGAGTTTGCAGAGGTGAAGGGAAAGCTATTGATACTGAGTCCAGAAAGGACAAGAAGGAAGAAGGGCTGAAGGAATTATTCTATACCGAAGGACCACAGGGCAATCCTTGAAGCACAAAATTTCATTGCAAGAGGTTACTGAATAAGATATTTAATAATCTTTTTTGAAGTTCTTTTGTGCACTTTGAAAATGATAACTTCTACAAGTGAGTTCTCAAATTCTTCTCGCTCCCCAAGTTCCTTTGATGGAGACATGAAGCAAGACTTGTCCACCATGATGGATATGGTGAGAGAAATGTATGAGGATGGAAGGAAGAGCAGCATACTTAGAGAGCAGTTGAATTCTGTGTAGGAAGAGAAGCAGATGCTTTATGGCAAATTGCAGGAAATGGAGATGCAACTTCATATTGCAAATATGAACCTAAAAAGGATGAATGAGTTGGAGTCACAAATCTTTGTTACCAAAGAAGCCTTGGCCAAGTATCATCTTGAAGAAGAGGTAAACCATTCCTGTTTGTCTTCAAATTCTTCTAAGAATGTTTATATTGGTTCTTTTGAAAAACATACTAGAGGCATAGGTTCCAAGCTAATGTCCAAGATGGGCTATGAAGGAAAAGGATTAGGAAAACATGAACAAGGTATTGTTGAGCCAATAATGGTTGAGGAAAGGCCTACGTATTTGGGGCTTGGCTATGGATAGTCTTATGGAGAGAGTTCCAAAGCTACCATGAAGGCCATTGAAATAGTTCCAAAAAGGAGTTTCATTGCAGGTCCTCTACCTCAGAAGTGTGAGGATTGTATTCAGGAGGAATGTAATAGATCGAAACATCATTCATAGGATGCAGGTGTTCAGAAGCACACACTTGAAACAAAGAGTTGTGGAAACTCTGATAGCCTTGAAGAAAGTGATGGTGTTCCAAAGGGAGCCACTTCTTCAATTGCTTCACCTCCTCATGAAGGCAATAAAGGTGAAAGAGGCAATTGTAAATCTAGTTCTAAACACATTCCTTTTGATTTTGTAAAGCATGGAAAAAGAATCGCATGTTCCTTTTATGGTTTGGATAACCATTATGTTTCTAGATGTTGGAAGAGGATGGCCACATACAGGAAACTTTTGAAGGAAAAGAAGCAAGCAGCCAAGGTCCACAGGACAAGGCAAATCATGTTGTCAAAAGAATGCACATGTGTTGCACTTACTGCCATAAGCAAGGGCATGTTGATGAAAGGTGCTGGACTTTGAATCCAGCACTGCTTCCACCAAAGCTAAAGGAGAAGCTAGAAAAACAAAATGGTAGGGATGGAAATAAATATTCCATGATTGATGTGTTGTAGGATGATTCACATATTGATGTTGATGTGCAAACAAAGGAGGGACCTTTGAAATGTATTGGTAAGAAATGGCTAGAATTCTTATCCAATTAAGACTGCATGTCTATTTGATGCATATTTTTGCATTTCTTTGTGGAATAAATGCAAGTTACAGGATCTTACGAAAATGGTAAATGGAAAGAAGTTGAGTAGGAAACTCAATTTATTGCTACAACGGTATATTCATTTCAGTTTTGAAAGTACAATGTACTTAAGCGAAAGTTGAAAGATGGAATGCATGCATGAGAACAAGATGCATGTGATGTTGGCTTGGGAGAAGTTAACTTGGTCTTGAAAATGGAGATAATGATGAAGTGTTTCATCTTTTGGAAAAGAGTCCTAAAAGTCTTTTTCCTACATGCTTGACTTGAAGAGTCATTTGTTGTAAAGGCATGTTTTATTGGCTGGTTATCTAGTCAATCATTTGTATGCAAATATAAGGCATGGAAGGGTTCACAAGATGTGAAATATATTTCTTTGTTGAAGCAGAAGTTAGTCCATCCAGTTGTTGTCTGTATGTCTACTGTTGTTAACAGTTGTTGTTGGCAACTTTTCAAATAGGTACAGATGAAAGTTTTGTGGATCAGATGTACTTCACATTCGTTTGAGCCACCTTGGATCAGGGATCAAGGCAAAGAAGTTCAAACTACCTTTTGTAAACTTCACAGTAGAAGTTTTGCATGAATTCAATGAGGAAAATAGTTCTCCCCAAGATGACCAACCCATGCAAGCAGGGAAGTGGTCAGAGATTTTGGTTCAGAGGCACTATGCAAAGGCAAGTGTAGGGAGGTTGAAAGAAGAGGGTGGTGTTACCCTCATTTACTACTCAGATCAGTATATCAGTCTTTTGGTGGAACAAAAGTTCTTTTAACTGGAAGGCGTGATCCAAAATGGATCCTGAAACTCTCTAAGCCTTCATGAACTCTCTATAATTTATGCCAAAGATTAAAAATCTTGTGAAGATCAATCTTATCAGAGGAATCCTCATGACAATCACTAACTACAATTAGCATGAATCAACGAGGGTCGCCGATCAAGAGCATAGAGTGGCAGACCATGGTAATGCGCATTGTCGCAAATTAGCAAATTCAGCAATGGTTTGAGTCAATGGAGGAGGAATCTAATATGCGATTAGTGACAAGTCACTAATCACATATCATAGGGCAAACCCCTCAAAGAAGGAGAGCAACATGCGCCCGAACCCGAAAAATCATGAAATGCAGTGGAAAGTGTTTCGGTTCCATCCAAGGCAAGATTCCATAGAACCCAACAGGATATCAAAAGGGCTTCGATTGGTAAGAAGTTTAGACCAAGTCCCACCCGATGCCACACAACGAGTGACACACGTTCAGGGAAAGAGAGAGAAAACTGCTCACATCGGACGGGTAAATGTTGAGCAAGTTATCTGCCTGATATGTGTGATGATCGTAGGATCTGGAGGGTCTAGATCAAACACAGAGATGCGACCCAATGGATGACCGAATTTAACGAAGTTATAAAGAAGATTGTGTTGGATTTTGAAGTCTGACGTGGATGATGAGCTGGTAGAGATTCATGTTTTGCTGGAATTCTTGGAGTAAATGGAAATAACGGCTATTTCAAACGATCGAGTATTTCCGGTGAACCTGACACACTCATCCATTAAAAGAATAGGTGGCCACCTCCCTATAAGGCATTAAGTAGTTACTATAACCACTGAAAGAAGGGATTCAAACAGAGAGAGGTAGGGAACCAGAAAGCCAAGAGGCGGAAATGAATAGTGAGAAAGCAGATTGGCTTAAAAGCCATATATTGATAGAGAGGAGAAAGAGGGCAGCCCAAGAAGCAATAAGAAAACCTCGAAGCAGAGAAACCAAAGCCGAGCTGACCTGAAGAAGCAAAGGCAGCAAGTGAACCAGGGTTAAGACAAAGACAAAGGGAGTGCTCCAGAGAGTTTGTGTACTCCAGAGAGACTTAGGGGATCCAAGTCCAGTCCTACTGACTGTATCTATTATGTGAGACTCAAATTGAGCTCACTATAATAGGCAGAGCCACAAAGCCAGAGAGCTCTAATAGACTTCTAAAGAGCCACTACGCTACAGCGTAGTTGCAGCACAGCAGGAGATCAATTGATCGAGTTGTGGTTGGTTGTCTGAGGTGTGTCAAAAATGGGAGAAGGAGTTCCAGGGACAAATGCAAAATTCTAAGGGAGTCAGAGAAGCCAAAAGCTCGAGAAGCTCAGAGCATTGACTGAAGGAGTCAAGTCCAGAGAAGCCTAGACATGCCTGCAGAACAATGATAGACAAGGGTAAGATGGCGTTATAAGCCCATTGGTTCAGTTGTAAACCAATGGAGTTAACTGTAGCACATGTAAAAGAATTGAAGCCATAATCCAAAAGAGCCTAATCGAGTTGACTAGAGCTCCAAGAGATGTAGCCGAAGATATCAGGGTGAACTCCATATTATATTGTTGTCTTATGGGTTTGTTGAATTGCTGCTTTATTTACTGTTACTTGTGTTTCACATCAGCATAAGCAAATGAACATAAGCACTCAATAGTAAAAAACAAATACAAGCATACACCTATATTTTCAAGCATTTCTTAATTCTGCATTGGTTAATCATTAAGATTTGGGAAAATTTAAAGCTTTGGAAGTGGGAGAGGTTCTTGTAAGTTAGACAAGAAACCTAAGAGCCCCATTTTCAAATGAATAGAACACAAAAAGGTGTTGTTGGTAAAGGTGGACACTTTGAAGAATACTGCAGATACATTGACAAAATCTTTGAGCTCTAAGAAGTTCTCTTGGTGTAGAGGAACAATGGGCGTTGCAAGGCTGGATAAATGACTAAGCTCTCTTGTGGCCCCCTATGGAAAGAAAACAACAAGTGGGAGAATGTTGGGCTGTGTTATATTCTTTCCACGACTAGCCCATGTAGTTAACCGGGGGGTTAGAGGGGGGGCGAAGCCCCCCTTCGTTGTGACGATTGTGTAGCGGGGGGGTCACAGGGGGTTTTGTTGGGCCGTTAATATGTCATTATTATTATTACTTTTTAACACCTATTTCATCATTTTCTACCATTCTTTATCATGTCATTTATCATGGTTTATCATATAATTCCATCTTATAATTATTTATGCTCTTATTGATAAATATTATTTCTTCTCGTTTATTTTTAATAAATTGATTATTATGCATGATTTTACCAATTATGGTTTATTAATAAATTTTTTCACCATTTTAGCCTCCAAGATATTTTCCAGATTGAAGATTTGATCTCCAGCTCATCATTAAATATTCCAACTCAGAAATTCGTTGGAATAAGAAGTGACAATTTTGCATTGGACGTTTTCGGCAAATGGAGAAGAATCTGGAAAATCTGAAACATGAGTTTTGTCCAGAACGGGCCAAATTAGTTTTGCAATGAGCCATTTTCCCAAATTCAGTCCGTACTAAGAGAAACGGAAGGTTCTCTGAAGACATTTTTCTTAGATTCGCTGTTGTGGCCGTTTTCCAAAATATCTCAGCTGTAATGCCCAATTCGACATGTTCCTATTGAATGATTGGTGAAGAGATATTCCAGATAGGATCTTGTTTATCAATTTGTTGTGAGCAATCCAATTTTGTAATAAGACTCATATTATAATCATCTTTGTTGTAACTACTCTCTGCTCTCTCTGTATTTAAATGAAAACAGAGATCAGAGAAGGGGCATTCATGATTCACGATGGATGATTAGAGAGAGAATTAAATGGGTCAGTAGACTAGAGATAGGATAGGATAGGTGTTGAGCCCCAAACTTGCATCTTTCCTACACATTTTTCTAACTTCTTTCCATTCACCTGAGCCTCCTAAGCCATCAACATCATTGCATATTAGTTATAAAAGAGCAATTAAAGTGGTTTCTTGACTATGTCTTTGTGTTGTTGTTTGAACTAGATTTTTGCTTATGAGCTGCGGAATCTTGTCACTTTCCGCAGCTGGTTCAACTTTACGTAGCTGTTTTTGTTAAAGTCTATATTGCAGGCGTCTTCAGGCAAATCGAGCCACATGGGCAAGTTGGAAATGACGTGGGCATGGACCGAGTCCTATTGGCTTAGTCGAATTCATCAGTAGAGGCCATAGTCAACGGTGGTCAACAAAAGAATCCTACGGTAACAGGACTCTATTTCCAGGCACGTGAAAGATTTTCGTGGCCATTTGTAGACTTCTGGAGGCATGTTGACACCTGTAGGCTGCCCACAATGTAAATCCAACAAGCCGCTTTCATTAGATTGCATCATCTCGGCAGCCATGATGCTAGATCCGTGGACATTGTCGTTCATGTGTCCTCTGTCAGCGCAGTTTTTAGGAAATCAGTTATGTAGCCTGTTATCACTAAAAAAATTTCAAAGAAAAGGGTAAGAGATCAGAAATATTCATCAAATTCAAGCGAGGCAGCTCCTCAATTAAGCAAAGCATTTCCTTCTAGGTTGATTTATCTAAAGCAATTTCAAAGGAGAAAATGTCCAAAGAAAGGGAGATATCATAAGAGCTGAAATAGGACTCAGCCCTAGGGATAAGGAAACATCATCACAACTACATAAAAGTGACAGAGGTAAGGCAGTCATCCCTCAAAAGGAGGAATGTAGTTTTGAAGAGTTGAAGAGAAAGTTGAATTTGGCAAATCTGGAAATTGCCAAACGAAAAATAACCTCAAGAAAACATGTAACTAAAGAATCTCATTTCAATAAAATGGAGGCTCTGTGGTCAGTTGTCATGCTCAATACTTCACCTGCAATAAAGGAAATCCCATAGCAAGTAAGGCTAAATAATAATTTTGATAGATTGCCTTTTGAAGTTTACTTTAAAAGGATGGTGTCTATGTTTTCAGTTTTGAACAATCTCATGGTATATGGGACAGCCATTTCAAAACAAAGAAAAGATCAAGAACATCAAAGTTTTGGCCTTAAACTATGGTTTTTGTAATTACACAACAGTTTCGTAGTGTGCTACGAAACTGCTGTAGGTGATGCCTAATGCACATCAGTTTCGTAGCGCGCTACAAAACTGCTGTAGCTGCATATTATGACTTGATGGGCCGGTTTTTGAGAGACAAAGGGGAAATATTTTCAAATGGGAATCTCTACAAATGATCATTTACAAAGTTTCAACATTCGGCAATGGAAAAACAAGTAGAAGAACGAATCTTTGAACTCTAAGCTATATTTATAAAGGTGACCATTATTGCATAGCTTGTTTTTACCAGTCAACTTCTAGAAGATTTTCTGAGCAGTTGAAACCTCCTCTCTGAAAAGTGAAAGAGGTTTTCATTCCTAAGATACTGAAGTACAAAAACCTCTTCCACTTTCTTCAAATCCATTATGATCTAGGAGAAATGAAGGACCAAACTTGCGCTATGAAACTGTTGTAGGTGCAGTTTTTCACAAGCATATTTTTACACCTATTTTTCAAAGACTCATTCTGGGCGGTAGGAAATTTTTTTCAAAAAACCAAGAGAGTTTTTTGTTCAACATTGATTGGTTCACAAAATACTCCTTCAGTTTTTCCAAATACATTTTTTATGAGAAGTTATGAGCTCTGTCCCAAGACCTATTTTTCAGCCAGAACAGAGCAAGGGACAGTCTCCTAGTTTCTAGGAACATCAAAAGGATGAGTCATCAAGGGCCAGCTGGAAGGTTATGAGCACCATCAAATTCGACTTCATGGAGTTATAGGTGTCAAATAATGTTTTAAATGTTGAGATAAGGTTGTTGTAATCCTAATAAGGAGTTACACTCCTAGTTGTATTAGGTCTCTAGGACTCCTAGTTAGCTGTCTTTCGTATTAAATAGTTAGTTTTAAGTGTCAATAGGTGTCAAACTAAGAGGAATTCGAATTCCCCTCATGCTGGAGGAAGGAATCTACATGAAATATATATATGGGAGAAGAAGTAATGTACAAGGGGTTGGAAGTTTATGTAAAAAAGCTCTGTTGACAAGCTTATGTAAAGACTCTGTTTATTTTGATAATACAGTGAATGGTTTCAGCTGCTCAAGAATCATAGTGACTTCAATGTATGAATTCCTCTTGTTGTCTTTCATGTTGTTTACAGTTTGATGGGTACTTGATTACTTAGAAATCACATGCTGTGTTCTAATTTCCTTCATGTACTCATATACTGTCCCTTTGTGTCTGCTGTAGTTTATGTATATTGAAGTATGAATGCCTTGATTTCGTTGCAAAGCCAATTCACTGTTAATGCTGAGTAACATATGACTCCATGAGCCCAATGGATGCTTGTTAATTTAGATTTTACCAGCCTCATTCCTATTTGTTTCATAGAAGAGTTAGCCATCTCAATCACAATTGCAAATCTTAAACCCTTTGAGAGAGCTCTCTCAAGCTAAGGAGGCTAAACCTTAGCCAAAGGTAGGTTTGAAAGAGTTACACAAGGCCTTCCTAATCAGTAGCCTATCAGGTCAAGGTTTTGTGATAACATAGCCTTTTGTTATAAATAATGTGTCTCCATACGCATCATAGTTAGTCTTTTGAATGTATTGTTGACTGTTAACGAGCCCACTGTGCTGTGACATTGTTTCATCGTTATGACTGCATTCTAAATATATGAGAAGACTTTGTTTCTGAGCATAATTCGTGGTTGATAGCTGTTGCCCGAGGTTGTGCAGAGGACCCCTGAACACGCCGAGGTTTTGTTTATTGCTGTATAGTTTCATGCTATGTTTTTACGTTCATTATGCCATAGTTATTCACTTGTATATAATGCATTTCTTATGGTACTAACGTTTTATTTTTGTCCATAATTTTGCATGCTTTCCATTGTTGTTAACGCTGATCAATGTATTTGTTCCAGATTACAGTAGGCAGCCCAGGCATTTTCACATAGTTTTACAATGACTAATGACATGGAATCAGTTTTATCTTTCTACTGACTTACATTTCTTAGTTTTTTATTCCAGCTCTGTTTTGTTTATTTTAGTTCTGTTTATTGGCTTTATTAGTTGGCTTAGATATTAAATTACTCATGTCATTATCAGTTACCTCCGAAAGCCATAGTGAGACTAATGGTGAGGGATTTAAGTATGAGTGTGTAATTTGATATTAGTTTATTTTTCTGCAAATTAGATATTGGATTGCTCATGTCATTATCAGTTACCTCCAAAAGCCATAGCGAGACTAATGGTAAGGGATTGAAGTATGAGTGTGTAATTTGATATTAGTTTATTTTTCTGCAAATTAGATATTGGATTGCTCATGTCATTATCAGTTACCTCCGAAAGCCATAGCGAGACTAATGGTGAGGGATTGAAGTATGAGTGTGTAATTTGATATTAGTTTACTTTTCTACAAATTAGATATCAGATTGCTCAAGTTGTTTATGATTACCTCCGAAAGCCATAGCGAGACTAACTGGAAAGGGGTCAGAATATGAGTTGATGTAATTTGATTTTAGCTTTACTTTACTTACAAATTTTGGATTTCTTTGAGTACAGTTTCTTTTGTATTTAGACAGCAGCAGGGATAATGGTTTCATGATCAATAGTTCACTGTTTGTTTGACTAGTATAGGGGCACATTTTCATTTTCTTTTATCATTGCATGTTTTAAACCCTTTTTTTTATAAGTTTGAAGTTTTGGAAATCATTATAAAGGACATCACTTCCTTGAACATTTATATCCATACTTGTCTTTTAGAATTTCCATCTCACATTAGGAAATCAACGAAGATAAACCCAAAAACAAAATAAAAAAACCAAAAACAACAAAAAGTAAGAGATAGGTTATCTTGCACATATAGTGCACCACACTTCAATAGTTTACAACTCCCAGATTGACAATTAATATAGCAATTTAGGACACTCTAAATTGACCAAACAATAATATAGGAGGAAAGGGGATGGATCACTATTATTTCAAATTTTAATTCTAATTTACAGCAAGTGTGGTTTGTTTAATGATTACCTTCTGTAATTGAATCACGTTGCCATTTTATTCCATCATAACAAGATTATTATTCATTACAACTTAAATTGATATGTTGTTCATTTTGGTTATAAAGCTTTGTTGTTCACTTCAGATTCTGTCGTGCATTACATCTTGTTGCTCATTTAGTATTGTTGTTCATTTAGCTTTGCAGTTCATTTCCTTTTAGCGTTGTTGTTCATCTTCAATAATTTAGTATTACTATTCCTTTCCATTAATATTTCATTTCTGTAAGATGAGCTTTGCTGTTCAATTCATTTCCACTAAAGTTAAGCTTTATTGTTCAGTTTTTCAATAGACTTAGTCATTGTTCTTTTCTACAAGGATTAGATTTCACCTTTTAATTGATATTGCAGCAAGTGTGTTTTAGTGAGTATTTCCAATTGAATTGCCATTTCTAGTTATTTGCTTTAGTGTGGATTGAATGATCAACAACCGTAAAGGACACTGACTACCATTGTCTAAGTTCTCAGATTGGAGATCTTGCCTATGATTGATTTTCATTCACATCAGTTTACAGGGGAGAGAGTTATCATTACTGAGTCCTTGACTGATGATTGTTTGAGTAAATGATTTAGTTACAGAACATTTCAGTTTCTTGCTATTCCGATTAGATTTTGTTTCTAACATTCATTTACTTTTGCATTTTAAGTACTATACTGCAAAACATTACTCTTGAGCAAGTGACCCCTCAAACTGAGTACACTCTTGAAATAAAAAAATTGTCCTTGGGTTGACAATTAATGTGAAGATAATTAGGAGTTAAAAAGACACCTTTTATCGCCCAACATTTTGGCGTCGTTGCCGGGGAGACTGTAGCCATTTCTGAGTAGTGTGCATCTGATCAGTGCCTGTTAGGAGAGAATTGGGTATTAAAAACGGAAGGTAAGAACTTGCTTACGGAGCATGTAAAAGTCTTGCTCCCCCGCCTGCTATCCAACAGAATTGCTAAAGAACTTAGGGTAGAAATAAATGTTTGAATTTCTGTGTGAATGACTAAGAAAAAAAATAGAAATTTTGAAAAAAGAATCTCATGATTTCACTCAACTGCTGATGTAAGCACCACCCATTTCACTAACCAATTGACAGGAACATTTGAAGAAGGAGCTTCGAAGAAACCATGAAGAACATCTTATATTATGGTAAGAAATGGCTCATGTTTCTACTTTTGAATTTCCTATCAAAGATCTAGGAGGAGTGACACAAATGCACATAATTCCCCCATCTTCTCTACCGAATTTTCATGGTTTGACAAATGAAGATCTAGATGCATTCTTATTTGAGTTCGAAATACTTTGTAGAGGATATGATTATTGTACTAATGTTAAAAGGTTGAAAGTGTTTCCTCTTACTCTAAAAGTAGCAGCTCTCCGATGGTTCATGAGCCTAGGTGGGAACTGCATCCAAACATGGGAGGACATGAAGAACATATTCTTGAGGAAGTACCATGACTATTGCAAATCCAATGAAGATATTCTCAAAATAATACAAGGGGAAGATGAAAGCTTGGAGGACTATGTAGAGTGATTTCAATATAACCTTCAAAAATCAAAGCATAAGTATTTGGAAAAAGAGATCTTAAAAACACTCCTACTCAAAAGAATCAAAGATGAATTTTTAGAAATCTTAAATTTGATAGGAAAAGGTGATGTTCTTCAGTTGTCATATGATGATGTTTGTGATTTGTGCATAAGGTATTCAAGAGGAATCTCTAAGGTTGGTAAGAATTCTCGAGATGTTTTTTCTTTCTTTTCCAAATCTGCTACAAGAACGGGAGACATAAGAGCTGAAATCAATGTTTTATTTGAAAATTTTAAAGCTGATTATATTAGCTCTCTAAATTCAAAATTGGATGTTTTGCAGGTTCAGAAAAGTCAAGAAATTGAAGAAGTGTTTTTCCTTCATTACCAAAAGGAGCATCCCATAGATATTTGTTCTTCCTTATCTAGGATGGAAGTATCATTTCAAAGAGATGAGGAAGCTTCAACAAGGTCAAAACCATGGAAATCATGGCCTACAGGTATGGTTCAAAACACTTAATCCATTATAGAATACTAATGTGTTAGGGCAGCCATGTCAATCTCAATATAACCACCACCAATATTGTCTACAAGTTTGGCATGGTTCACCTTATGATTGCATGACTACTCTCCCTCATCCTGTAGCACAAACACATCATCCATATTCTTCACTGGCTCTTCCACAACATCCTGCTTACATATCAAAATCATCCACTCAACCCAATCATCTACATCATCAAGATGCTCCATTCCTTTCACAATTTCCTACTCAACTCATTCCACACCCTCATCATAATAAACCAATACAACATGCTTACAATGTTGAACTGCAAAATTTACCAACCCTTCCCACACATTCTATCTCACATGCGCCATTAGAGAAAATTTACAATGAGATTCAAAATGTTTCAAATTCAAAATTGTACAAGTTATGGAAAAAAATGAGGTTTCTTCTAGTTTGCACCAATAAGTCATTTTAAAAGCTCAAGAACTTCATGATATTATGGCTATGGGAAATCAAGAAAGTAAAGTATGTATTGAAGATTGGTTTCATTCCATCACTTATTTGCAGCATCACTCCATACTTCAACAATTTTTGACACCATCTTTTCAAGGGAAGTTGGCTTCTCATACCCTAATATTCATTAATATGCATTTTTCAAATTTGGGTATGTGCATACATGAAGTTTTATTTCGAAAATGGTTCCGTTGGAAGTACTCCTATACATAATCATATTCATTTTTTAAAATCAAAGTAGGGTAGTGTAAAAAATAAAATAAATAAGGAAATAAAATAAACACATTTTTTTAATGTAAGAATAGTGTTTTTTGCAACACGCTGTGAAAATCAACATTGGTGATAAATGTTTGAATCCATTTGTGTATTTAGATAAATTATAATGGAAATAACAGTTCTACAAACACTCATATTCATTTTTATCACCAATTTGGAAAAAATTATTGAATATCATATTTTTTTGGCTTGTGGGCTTGATGGAATTTCTGAAAATGCAGTCGGGACAGTCATGTTTTGAGGGACCAAAAGGGAATATTTTTAAAACTTGTTTCTATCCTAATTAGCCTTTTCTATCTACTTTCCAACCCAATTTGAATCACTCAATTTGGATTTGAAACGAAAAAGTTAGAACCAAAACATTGATAGGGTGTCTAGCGGCAGCTCAGGAACAGAGTTGGGACAGTCAGTTTTTGGAGACCTAAATGACTATATTTTTAAAACCTGTTTCTATTGTAAGTAGCCATTCCTTTTTAATTTCGAACCCAGTTTTAATCATTCAATTTGGATTTGAAACGAAAAATTTAAAACCAAAACATTGACAGGGTGTCTAGCGGGCAGCTCAAGAAAAGAGTTGGGACAGTCGATTTTTGGAGGCCTGAATGACCATATTTTTAAAGCCTATTTATATGGTAGATTCCCCTATGAACCTAGTTTACAAGGCAATTGGAATCACTGATTTTCGATATCCGATGAGTAAGTTATGATCAAAATACTGACTATCTATCGTAAATCAACACTCTTAAAACTCTTTCTTTCCTGTTGTTCCTTAGAGTATTTGACCTATCAATTCTTCTTGTCTTCAAAACTTGTTTCTATTGGAGATAAATAAATGAATCTACTTTCATTTCCAATTTTAATCATTTGGATCCAACATCAAATGAAGAATCTATGCTTAAAATATCCATTGTTGTTCTAAGTGGGGTAATTGAAAATGACTCTGTTATGCAGGTTGTTCTAAGTAAAATTGACATATCATATCATTGAATTTTTAAAACCTATTTCTAGTAAAGATGTACCTTTGAATTAGATCTCATCTGGCTTTGGAATCACTCAATTTGGACGAAAAACAAAGACGTTGTGATGAAAACACTGCAGGTTAGCATGATTGGCCACTGCTCTCCCGTAAGTGACAAATAAAATTTACTTTGTTATTTTCTCCGTAGATTTGTTATATAGAGTAACTACTTGTTTTTTTTGCATAATTCTTGGATTAGGGAAGCCCGATCACCTCTCTTTCTCCATGATTTAATATTTTATTGCAAGTAGACACTCGTTTTTTTGCAGGTCCTAGAAGAATAAAGAAGGTCAATTTATGAATGACCAGTTCTTGAAAGAAAATTTAATGAAACAAGGGAATTTCATCCAACTCATTACCCAATTGATTCATAACAGAAGAAATGAAAAATTGATTTCCATTTGAAGATTCATGTCATGACTCTGCCGCCAAAACATTTTTCAAAGAGATCATTTTTTACATAACATCATAGCTGTTGTAACTTATTTATTTACATACTATTTTTAAACAAAATGTTGTTTCTTTTCTAACTTCTCTTATATTTTGTGTTTCAGATGTTGCTTCCTTCAAATTGTAACCCATCCTTAGCATCAAAGCAGTGAACAACTAATTCATTTTTTGTGTGGCTGCATTTTATGATTGTGCATTTTTGTTGTTCCTTTCAGAGGAAAAACACTTTCGCATTTTTGTTGTTCCTTTCAAAGAAACAACACTTTCACATTTCTGTTGTTCCTTTCAAAGGAACAACATTTTCACATTTCTATTGTTCCTTTAAAAGGAACAACACTTCCACATTACTGTTGTTCCTTTCAAAGGAACAACACTTCTGCATTTATGCTGTTCCTTTCAAAAGAACAACACTTCCGCATTTCTGTTGTTCCTTTCAAAGAAATAGAATGTCTGCATTTCTACTGTTCCTTTCAAAGGAACAACACTTTCGCATTTTTGTTGTTCCTTTCAAAGGAACAACACTTCTGCATTTCTATTGTTCCCTTCAAAAAAACAGCACTTTCACATTTTTGCTATTTCTTTCAAAGGAATAGCACTTCCGCATTTTTGCTATTCCTTTCAAATGAAAAGCACTTTCACATTTCTCTTGTTCCTTTCAAAGGAACAGCACTTTCGTATTTTTGTTGTTCGTTTCAAAGGAACAACACTTTTTGGGCAAATTGGTAAAAAATGCAACTCTGCTTTCCACCTGCTTTTGGAGGCCTTCCCCTTAGCCAAATTGAGTGCACAATAGCTCGTTGGAATTCTTGTTGATTCTACCTTCTAGAACATCTTGAATTTTGAAATTTGGAGCTGATTTTCTCTGTTAAAAGTCCAATCTCCCAAGACTGGTGAAAATGAGCAGAATGAGGCTACTAAAATGCATAGTGATGTTGCAGTCAACTTTTTAAGGCCTTCCTCAACTCGAAATTGAGCTCATGATAGCTCATCGGAAAAATATTTGTGTCTACTTATCATTTGACTCATCAAACAAGTCATTTGGGCATCTCATATATGAGAAAAAATTATTTTACCAAGGTCACTCCAAAGGTGCACTAACCCTCCTGAGGCAAATGCTGTTTTCGACATTTCTCCCAAACCATGAAACCTGTGTCAAAAAAAAAGAGAGGTTTTTTTCGTAAGTCAATTATGGACAAAAACCTCTCTCAATTTTCTCAAATTCATCTTTTCTTGCCCAGAAACACAGTTTGAAGAAAATTGTCCCTTATGTGTGGTGAATGGCTTATTCCTTGGAATAACTTCTGGACAAATGATGGAGACCTGATGTTTGATGATATGAAATGGCTTCATAACTTCTGATATCCATCATCCCTCCTCTACTTAGATATATCTGAACTACACTTCAGCGTGTATTTTCCTTTGTTGTTCGCTACAAGGAACAACACTTTTTGAGTGTTTTTGTTGTTCTTTCAAAGGAACAACACTTTGGGAGTATTTTCGAGAACAACCCTTCCTTTCTCTTGTGGGATTATTCTTAGTTCATCTCAACTGGATTTTACTGATTCCCTTTCATGGCATGAAGTACATTACTTTTATGAGGACAAGAATTATGGATTTTATTGAAGTGAGTTAATATCATTCACGTTATGATTTTTAACAGGACAGCTCCTTGATGATAGATTATTTTCAAAAGGGACACAATTATTTATATACTACTTTACTGCAATGTTTTCTATTGTACATGATACTGATTGATCATCTCAATACCATGTTGGTTCCACCCTTCCTAGTTATAATATTCTCCGTCTGTACTAAATGAGATTATGGGTATATTTTTTTTTTTCTATTGACATGTTCAACTTCTTCCACCATCCCTCGTCTTAAGGAGTACTGAGCCACCCTCTTTCTATCATAAAAATCTGTAATAACAACAAAATTTTGTTCGCAGATGGAGGATAGGGGGTCTCATTACGAGCCAGCCTACCATCTTCATAAAGATGTAACAAAGTGACATTCTATGGCCACCACACTAGGGTTATGATCCATTGGATAGCCAAATTATCCTTGGAACAAGAGGTCTCATCGCGAGCCGGCTTGATCACTTTTGCTACATCCCAGTGAATGGCAGTGTGGTTATCTGGTTACCACGCTAGCACACTGATCTCTTCTGTAAAACAACACTAGAACTCTCCATTTATAAATTAAGGATCCTAACTCATATGGGTGAAAATGCAACCCTGCCGAGACTATAGACGCCTGCTGCCAGCAGAGGCTACACTTATGGTATTGAAGTTATATCTTATCGTTAATTAGTACTATAATACCCTTTTCTTATTCTTTCTTTTATCAGAGAAGTTATTTCCTTAATTTTTACTGTTTTGAACCTTTACGCATGAGAAATTGTTTTCAAATAAATAGCATCATTTTCAACTAGAATATCGTCAGCAAAGCATCTTTTTGGCATATTTTTGTCCTTTTTATTTTTTGCATAACTTATCATCAATCCAAAGCATTCTATCTCTTATTCATAATTATGTTTACACACTCTGCTCTCATTATAACCATACCTCTTGTCGTTCTATCATTGATATGTGTACTCTGATTCATTCACTATCGTATTGTTCATTCCCTTGCTTTGCCATCAGCACAACACCTTTCATATGCTTTATGGTCATGGAATCCATTTTCCATTTTGAGGGGGGAATGTATGCATTATGGGATAACATGCGATATAATTATTTCACTCTGCCATAACTTGTTGATTTGACAAAATATTAGTATTGCATGTATACAAAAGTTTTTTTGATGAAATTTTTGCATGCATCTTATATGTTGCTATTCAACACTAACATTGTGCATTCAATAACATTGTATGCAAAATAGTGATTTGTTTACAGGAGAAAAACAAGTGTGGGGGGGAACTCTATTCATAGCATGACCACACTATTGTAACTAACAGAAGAGGCTCAAGCAACTCGCAAACGTGAACAATTGTTCAGACATGATGTCCTTGCCTGGATTCCACCTTTTGCATCACTTTCAGCACCAACTCTGCCTACATCAGCTTCAACAAATTTCAGTCCATATATGTCATTCCACATTTTTCTTTTTGGAGGTGAAACTTGAGGTAAAATAACATAATTTTCTGATTTATTACAAATTTAGGAGAATTTCATGAAAATCCATTTTGAGCATTATTTATCATCCTTCATTTCACATCTTTAACACTTCCCATTTTTCAGTGGCATATCATCTTTCAGTTTGGGGGAGTGTTGCTTTCATTCATTTCTTTCTTATGACCATGTCATTAATATTCTTTATCATCCATTGCTATTCTTATTCATTCTCAACACCTCCCTTATTCCATGTTGTTTTACACCAA
>APFE030405321.1:39629-56386 GCA_000404065.3 Pinus taeda
TCTCCACTAAAAACTGCTCATAAATGGTCAAAACTGGACCATACTGAAAGCCCAGTGCAGAGGGTGCGATGCATATCACCTTCCCAGTGTACAAGGTGCGATGAATACTGAATTTCTCCTTTGTGGGGTGCGATGGTCAGGAATGGACAAATGGCAGGGACAAAATGCAAGGTGGAAGATCATGGAATCTTCCAGAAGCTTCCCCTCTGACACTTGCCTCTCTGTTTTCGACCAGGGATGAGTAAGAGATCATTATTCTCCAAGTGGAAGGAGGAACTATCAGAGAGAGGACACTAATGAAGATCCTAAAAGATGACTCACCTCTCTGTAATCATATATATATGGATCCCTCATCACAGAGATCCAGAGGCTAGAATTTTGTATCTTATAGAGAAGTGTTGTTGGTTTTCTGGTGTACATTCATAGTATTGGGTGATCTATGCTTTTCTTGAGGTGAAGAAGGGCTTCTTAGCTGGAGGATGATGTTGGATCAGAGCACATGGTTGTAATCCTCTTGCTACTTTTCATCTTAATAAAGCTATTCTTGTTTCCTTCCATATTCTTGTGTACTTGTTTATATGCATGTATATGGTTAATACACATCTGATCCTGTATTATTTATGAATTTAGATCCTTGTTTCTTAGATAGTAGTATGTTGCTATGATTCCACAGGTTCTTTTGAAGCTGGGCAGACAAAGAAGAAGCAGCAAAGCTCTATCAAGAAGGAGAGGAAATCAAACGCAAGACTCAGGTTGGTCTTCTTGGTCCTCCTCTTGTCTATTTTCATAAAAGGGAACAATAGTAGACTTTGATTGTTTGTTTCTAAGATAGCCACCCATCTTAGTGGGAATAGCAGCATCCGAGTGGACACTATTCCCGGATAACAAAATGGCGACTCTGCTGGGGAGCGACTAGATTATGTGTTAGCCTATCTGTCCTTGTTTCTTTTATAAACTTATAGATGGAGCCTGAAGTCAAGCTAGCTAGCCTTCGAACTGCATTTGTTATACAAATGCAAAGTAGATCAATGCTGCTTTAGCCTATCTCCGCGTTTTGTTTATGAATTAAACAATAGATCTGCAAGCAATCTAATTGCCCTAAGTGGTGGCTCTAGTATCCTCTTAGATCACCCCTGTGTTTTACATACACTGATCTTTACTTATTTGGCCTAAACACCTGAACTAGATTGCAAACTATGAGTGAAATCCCATTCAAAGTCTCACACTACTACCATCGTACCCTGCCTTTAAGGAAGTCTGTATGCATCGTACTTCCCGAGTGCAGTAGGTGCGCTACATACTGATTTCATTGTGTAACAGGTGCAATGGTTAGAGAGGGTTAACTTTACCCTCCGACTGTGAATTTTTCTCACAATAGGCTCAATAAAAATCGAAGGCGACTAGAGTCATCTTTTGTTTCTTCTCGACTCTTTAAAATTGAAAAAACAAGTTGTGTCAAAGCATCTAAAAAATTATTTTAATCGTAATAACGTCACAAATTCCCCCGTTGATCTTCAGGTTGAGAAAATGGAGTCTACCAACCAAGGATTTCCCTTTGAAGGAAATCCTAGTCCCTTCTCCTCTTAGGGAAATGTTGGTCCACCCCATATGGCCACTTTGTCACTTCCAGGATTGAAAATTGGTTTTCCTGTCTGGCTATTCTCTACCTCTGTCATTCAGAATCCCGTAATTCCTTAATAGTCTAATCAAAAACTAGATGACACTAGAGTTGCCTCCCAACCTTCTACTTCAGCTGATTCTCCCTCTCCTCCTTCCTCTTCACTTGATAAAGCCAATAAAGCTAAAAATCAAGTAACTGAGAAGAAGAAGAAGCAGAAAGAGAAAAAGGAAAAGAAGAAAAAGGAACCAAAATCGAAAGGGGGCAACCAAGCGTTGTCTAGCGAAAATTCTCACACCGCACAGTGAAAACCTAAATCTCCTTGTGTCATTTGCAATGGAGACCATTATCACCGAGATTGTCCCTACATCCCTCAGATCTTAAGGGATTGGTCTCCTCATTTGCACAATCCAGTAGCATCAACCTCTGGTGATCACATTGAATGCTCACCATCAACTAGTGAAAGTGAAGCACATGGACAAAGAAGGAATCCTAAACTTCCTTGTAAGTTGTGTGAAGGCAGTCACGCTATCCACCATTGTCCCTTCCTTGATGAGGCTAAAAGAGTTTTGGATGATCGTCCAGTTTCACCGCTACAACTTCCTCCTGGATATAAAAAACTCTTGCCGAGTCCTCCACTGGTTGAAAATCCATCTGGCCCATCATTGTGGTCGGTCGAAACGTCTACCATTGAAAATGAACCCTCTGAATCCATACCAGACGAAATTCAAAGAGTTGATACGGTAGTTGACCCGGTCTTGCCTTCAGAGTGTTCATCTTCGAATGATATCGTCACTGAAGGGAAAGAGAATGACACCGTTCAAATGCTTTTCATAAACACAGACTCCGATGAACTTGGGGGTAGTCCTCCCATTCCTTTATCATAGGAAAGAAGTTCATCAGAGTAATATCCGGCCATCTATTCGGTCCCACCACCAAGCAACCTAGTCGTTTCCTTCGACTGGAATCTACTAGGCAGGCCCCATTTACCAGCTAGTGTACCATTCAGAATTATTGTACAAGCTTAAAGAATGGTCATGGTTGGTACCATGATTGATGAAGGGGCTTATGTGAGTATCATTTCCTCAACTGCTTGGAAAGCGCTTGGTTCGCCATCGCTTTTGCCTTAAGTGAGAAATCTGACAGGCTTCGACAAGGGAACCAGTCGAGCTTTAGGGATCCTTCCAAATGTGCCCATTACTTTGAGAAGGAAAACTGTTCACATGAACGTTATGGTAGTTCAACAACCTTTAGATTATAATCTACTCCTTAGACGTGACTATATTTATTGCATAGGAGCCATCGTCTCCTCACCCTTTAGAGTAATGTGTTTTCAGCACGAAGGCAGAATGGTCAAGCTTGTAGACCAAATGTCATTCCCTGGTTCACACATCGCAAATAGTCAAATGCCATCCCTAAATGGTCTCTTCACGCAAGAAATGTCTCATCAGTCTCCAGTCCATCCACCTGATGAGCGCGAGTGATTCAAGAAGGTGTGACTGAAACCCAGGGGGCATGCACCCTGGCCTCTTTCGGTAAGAAAACCTTAGGTATAGAGTGGATTTCTGCGAGGGATATATGACTAGTCTGGCGAACCCATCCTCACAGGAAAATGGGAACAGGCTTGAATAAGATACCTTCGTTAAAGTTATGTGAGTGGAATGCGTCTGCGCCATTCACCTTTGTCTGTTTCGATAGACATCGCCGAGGAAGCATTTTATCTGCTACGCGGATAGAAATTTCTTGGTAACCTGGAAATTTTTCGCTATACCTGGGGGCATGCAAATCTTTTCGCATGCAAGTGAAAAGCGGCTATTTATTTTTAAATTTTTTAGGACCTCTAACCCTTTAAACCCGTAAGGCTAGTCGTTTCCTAACTTGCACAAAGAAAGGATCCATGGCAAAGCTTGAGAGATGTAAGCCACTTCAAAATAACATCTCGAATGAGACATTTCTTATCATACGACTGGCCAGCAATGTTGTCGCAGAGTTCAAGCTCATTAAAAAATAAACCCTCGACAAGCAGTTTTAGCACATAGTTCAAGCTCATTAAAAAATAAACATAAGTCATGAGAAAATGTTTCCCCTGGCATTTAAGCTCATTAAAAAATGAACCGATAAATAACCATTATGAATGCCTTATCGCCAGCTTTTGAGCCTTGGTCATGTTCTCTCCATCACCTCCACTTTATTTTTAGTCGATCATTCACCCCCATATGATTGTTTACCCCTTCGAGGAACATCTGCGAAGAGTGATTCTGCTAGCCATCCTTGTGACACTGCCGTGATTGGAAAATTCCAAATTTTACCTAGAATCAGCTGCTACCCGAAACCATCACTCGTTCCTCGAAAACGAGTCTTCTTTAAGCTCTTTTAACTTGACTCATAAAATATAAAAAGATTGCCAAGTGATTGGCCTCTCCGGCTTGTTAAAAGCATTGGAAGTGCTATCCCTCCTCTAGATTTTAATCTGTTTGGACCTAAGGGATTATTACACAAAAAGATCTAGCACTTGTCTTGTTTGGCTTGTTAAAACTATCGAAAATTTATCCCTTTTGTATTATTTTACGCTTTTTCAGACTTAAGGGATTATACAACGAAAAAGAATCTTTGGAGTCTCCTTTTCGTTTCTTTCAAACTCTCTAAAATTGAAAGAGACCAATTTATCTTTGTCGTTAAACTCGTTAAAACCGAATAGCGACAAAAGTCATCCAAATGGACGAGAATGAGTTTCACTGTCACTAGGCTCGCTAAAATATAGCGACAGGTTCGCCTGAAGGGCGGATTATAGAGCAAGCATATGTTATCCTCCTCAAGCTTGAAAAAAATAAAGAGGTACTGGTCAGCAATGACTGGGGAAAATTGGGAAGGAAACTTGAAGAAACTTTATTGGTAGCAATTCGCTCTTGAACATGACACTTTCCTTCTGCATCCATGCCGGGTTGGGTTGTTCCATTCGCTGGTCATCACCATTGGTCCGTCACACCATCCATCTCTGGGGTTAACGCTACCAATCCATCATCAGTGTTGCTGATATGTTCAAGAGAAGTCATTCAGACAACTCACTTGTGTCCCACCCACTACAATACATTCATGCTTCATTCCTTCATGACCACCACCCTGAACCCTGTATCGTCAGTTTGTTTTCACCTCCAAAATCATTTGCTTCGTTCCATGTCATTGATGTTGGATTCATCAACGCCCTCCTGGAACGGGTCGCTTCTTGTCGACATTAGATCATTATCGAAGAAGTTGACTTAGGAACAACCCTTCCAATACTTTGAAGCTTGCATGCCTCAATGGCAAGTTTCTCACTTTCGGCGATAGGTTTACATTAATGGCCTTTGACCGAGATATTTTGCGTGGTGTTCAATGCCAAGTCCTTTTTCACACCACGTGAATTGTACTGTAGTACTTTTAGGGTCATTTTCATTATTGGTGATTCCTCTCGCGCCTGTTAACAACTTACATCATTGGCTAGTAATCAGGCGATTTCTTTCCATGTTCTACTCTAGAACATTTTTTCACATGGATCGACTTGTACTCTAAGTGAATATTGAACAAGTTTTGAAGACCCCGGATCTAGTTTCATCCATCCGGGCTGCGATATATTCAAGAATATAAAGACATCAAATGTACATCATTGCTGAAGAGATGATCATCCAAATCAAAGGATGATGAGTCCATATCATCAGTCTGTCACACAAACGATTGTTTGTCCTATGTAAATGAAAATGAATTTATAAAGCTGAGCATGGGAATGCTCGCCTCAGCTAGATCATGAAAAAATGTTGTCAAAATAATGTATTTTATTGTATCTTATTACAAGTCGCCTCCCAGCTCGGAAAAACTTCAGATCCTCATAGTAAAGCATTTCACCCGACATCAAAAAGATTAACAACCTCATGCTTTAGGTGGCAACTATTATAGAAATTTTTGCGCAGTTCAACCCCAATCATAAATGTCCATAAACTGAGGGCTCCTAAGTCCCTAAAAGTGTTGCTTCAATGCCTAAAGGAACAAGGTCAACTGATTACATCATCTCCCAGAAGTTCTCCACTGAAACCTGCTCATAAATGGTCAAAACTGGACCATACTGAAAGCTCAATGTAGAGGGTGTGATGCATATTACCTTCCAAGTGTACAAGGTGCAGTGCATACTGATTTGCTCCTCTGTAGGGTGCGATGGTCGGGAATGGAAAATGGCAGGGACACAAATGCGAGGTGGAAGATCATGGAATCTTCCAGAAGCTTCCCCTCTGACACTTGCCTCTCTATTTTCGACCAGGGATGAGTAAGAGATCATCATTATCGAAGTGGAAGAACGAACTATTAGAGAGACGACACTAATCAAGATCCTAGAAGATGACTCACCTCTCTGTAATCATCTATATATGGATCCCTCATCATAGAGATCCTGAGGCTGGAATTTTGTATCTTATAGAGAAGTGCTGTTGGTTTTCTGGTGTACATTCATAATTTTGGGTGATTTAAGCTTTGCTTGAGGTGAAGAAGGGCTTCCTAGCTGGAGGAAAATGTTTGGTCAGAGCACATGGTTGTAATCCTCTTGCTACTTTTTATCTTAATAAATCTATTCTTGTTTCCTTCCATATTCTTGTGTACTTGTTTATATATGCATGTATATGGTTAATACACATCTGATCCTGTATTATTTATGAATTTAGATCCTTGTTTCTTGGATAGTAGTATGTTGTTTTGATTCCACAGGTTCTTTTGAAGCTGGGAAGACAAAGAAGAAGTGGCAAAGCTCTATCAAGAAGGAGAGGAAATCAAACACAAGACTCTAGTTGGTCTTCTTAATCCTCCTCTCGTCTATTTTTATAAAAGGGAACAATAGTAGACTTTGATTGTTTGTTTCTAAGATAGCCACCCATCTTAGTGGGAATAGAAGCATCCGAGTGGACACTATTCCCAGATAACAAATGCATTAGCCAATTATGTATTAGATAGACATTTGCATAACATGTAACTAAAACAACAAAATAGAAGCATAAGAAACACAATAAAGTAGAGGAATGTATATATATATATATCATGTGGCACACCGAGGCGCTCAAAAAATAAGTGTGTATGTCCAAGTAGAGTCTGTGTTCTCTGTACATCTAAGACGCATGTATCTCAAAATCATCAAACAAAATAGACCTAGGCATCTATTGTGGTGGGTTGTGCTCCCTATAGCACAAATCCGCCCATGCCACCTGCCTCAAAAGGTGGTGTGCTCTGGGTCTCACTCCAACCGTGTGAATATGCAATGCTACAGAGACCTCCTCGACCCCCTAGTAGTCAGGGATCGTCGCCATCAGGCCCTCAAGGTTTCCAGCCATCGTCTCCACCTCGTCATCTGCTAAGGGAGCTAGAGCTAGTGCTCTAATGCCCTGTGCATCTCTTTGGGCCTTCGGAGCCAACCCATTGGGTCTCACTGGTCCAACTTCTACAATTCCACAGTGTTTTTTACTAGGACATATACATGAAAAAAATAAAAAACATCATAAAAATAAAATGCAAAAAAAATGTGATCGTGTCTTACCGCCATCATCCCACTGCTCACCATTGGGTACGTGCATGTCAGGATCTCCATGAAAGTCCATGACAGTGTATGGCCAATCCTCGACGAAGATCACCTGGCGATCCAGCCACTCTCGGAATAGTACCCCCCATGATACTGGGCATCTGCCACCTCCTCGTGGCATGATGTGTGCCCACCATGTAGCTCTGGTCTCACGTGGTATGGGCGCATCTAAATCCATGTCCTACAGCTATAGTGCTGGTATCTACTCCATCATGAGTGGGACTAAGATGGATCCGTAGCCAAACTGTTTTGTCTCCCCTCGATGACATCTGGTAAGCTGCCTTTTCATGTTTGCCGTCACCATGTCTGCCCAGTTAAACATGGTTGGGTTGAGACATTCGAG
The DNA here is from genome assembly GCA_000404065.3 of Pinus taeda. Taxonomy (NCBI): domain Eukaryota; kingdom Viridiplantae; phylum Streptophyta; class Pinopsida; order Pinales; family Pinaceae; genus Pinus; species Pinus taeda. The sequence continues at coordinate 47,181 of APFE030405321.1, forward strand.
AGCCAGCTGGAGATGGGTCTTCGAAGCCTCATGTTGGGCTTGGGAGCCTGTTGCCCGTGTCACCATGAATAATGTAGCTCGAAGAATCACATCATTCACTATTGGGATTGCCACCTTCCCGCTCTTCATTTTGCATGCCCTTGGGCACACGCGAGCCATGTTCATCTCTAGTGATTCGTCCCCAGGACGTTGGCCCTCCAAGATCGGCCTCACACCCTGACGGGACAGCCCAGTCAAAAGATATACACATGTGGCGTCAAATTCAATATCACAGCCTTGGATGATGAATTTCACATTCGTAGGATTCTAGGCCCGAATTAGTAGCTCCAGTAAATCGTGTTGTGACCGGAGGTAAGGAGTGAGGAAGAATTTGAGCAATCCACATGCTCGCAATGCGTTTCGGCACCCTGCATCGACAAAAGCTTGGACATAATTGTCATCATGCATTCATTCTTGCCAGATGAAATCCATTATAGCCTGCATGACGAAGAAACTCTATTAGCACCCTTGTCGCTATGGAGCGATAAAAAGGTGTTTCTTTAACTCCTAATTACCTTCACATTAATTGTCAACCCAGGGATGACTTTTTATTTCAAGAGTGTACTCAATCTGAGGCAGCTATTTACTCAAGAGTAATGTTTTGTAGTATAGTGCTTAAAATACAAAAGTAAATGAATTCTTGGAAAGAAATCTAACTACAACAAAATACCTTGAAGCCTAAATCATTCATTCGGAAAAATAAGAAATGTATCAGTCAAGGGTCCATTAACAATAACTCATCCCTTTAGAAACCGATGTAACCAAAAGTAATCAAGGAACAGATCATCGATCTGGGGACCGGACAACAAATGTCAATGCCCACCACAGTCTCAGACTGTTCTTCACCCCAAAACAATCAATAACGCAAATAACAGGAAATGGAACAACAAACGTTATAAATTAAATCATTCACTCAAACAACCATCAACCGAGGATACAGTAGCAATAACTCATTCCTCTAGAAATTGATGCAATTAAAATCAAACTAGAACAAGACAATCAATCTGGGAACGAGGAAGCAATAACAAATGTTCTCTACAGTTGATAGTCCTGCTTTAAAGCAATTAAAAGGAAATCGAAATTGAACTGAAGCTGCTATTGAAAGTAAACTAGGAAAACTATTTAAAAGCAAACTCTTGCAATTAATCAAAAGAAATGAACAAAAAAGGAAATAGACAGCAAACTGGAATTAAAGGAATCGAATAACCAATCCTATTGAACAATAATTTGTAATGAATATCAATCAAACGAAACAGAAAATGGAATGAAACCATAATTGAAATAGAACAACGGAGCTTTATATTTGAAATGAGAAGCATAAAAATATACATTGATAAGGATAATAATCTCTGTTATGATGGAAAAGAACAACCACACGATTCAATCTCAACTTGTGCAATAAAACAATTTCATAAAATATTATAACAGCCCGCTGCAAAAACATGAAACTGTAAGGCAATACGATTCAAAGAAATAGGAACTAAATCAAACCATCACACGGCGGAAATTAGAAAGATATAATACAACAGAAGCAGCATAGTCCACCAGTGGTTGGGCCCTTAGCCGCCAGCGGACGTTGTTGGGCTACTTCAGGTGAGAGGAATGAGCAGCAACTCCCAAATCATATATTAATCATCAAATTGTGAAACCATTACTATAACAAAAGCTTGAGAATTACAATGGTGATGCAAAGATCTCCTTTTCCTCCTATTCTATATTATCATGAATAATCCATTATCATTCTCGAATCTCCAATTCTGAATCCTCAATTCTCCATCTATCCATCCCCAAAGTCCTCCCCCTCTCTGATCTTAGTTTTCATTTAAATAGAGAGAGAGCAGAGAGTAGTTACAATAAAGATAATTACAACATGATTCTATTACAAAATTGTATTGTTTCCAACCAATTAATCAACAAGAAGATATATTTCCATCCATCTCTCGACAAGAGCAGGGCGAATTTGGCTTTGTAGCTAAGATTTGGAAAACGACTGCAACAACAAATCTGAGAAAAGCATGCTCAAAGAACCCTACGTTTATCTTAGTACAAGTCGAATTTGGGCAAACCGTTCTTTAGTAAAGTTAATTGGGTCCGTTCTGGAAAAAACCCATGTTCCATATTTTCCAGATTCGTCTTTATTTGCTCAGAATCTCAAACGCAAAACTGTCACTCCTTATTCCAACACATTTCTGAGTTGGCACTTTTAATGATCAAATCTTCAATCTGGAAATTATCTTGGAGGCCAAAAATGGCGAATAATGTTATAACCAATTTATTAAAACTATCATTGATAAAATAATTCATAATCATCAATTTATTAGAAATAAAGGAGAATAAATAATATTCATTCATAAGAGCATAAATCATTTATAAAATGTATTTAAATGATAAATTATAACAAATGATATAATAGAGAAGAGTAAAAATGGATGAAATAAGTGTTACAAAGTGGTCGTATTCATGGCCCAACAGTCGCAAAGATCTAAATGTTGTTTTTATCAAAAAATAGTTGCGCAACGTCATCGCGTTTGTTTCTAAAACAGACGCGATGACCATGGGGCATTACTGTTGATTTCTCCTGGTCATCGTGAAAGTACACCACTTTTCCACGATGATCGAGTCGCAGTCTGTGTAAATTTTTCTCGGTCATCGTGGACACAAAGGCAAAACCTGCGATGACCGAGAGCGAAATTCGTTTTGAAACATATGCCTAGATTCACACATTCCACTGTCAAATGTTGCAAAAAAGACATTAAATTAAGGCGTAGGATGGAATCCACCTACCTGGACAAAGTTTCGAGACGAATGGTGGACAAACAGGCCGGAATTAGCTTGCCAACTTCGGTGCTCCAAAATGATCTATAGTGCATAAACAGTAACAATGGTAAAAAATCAATGGTTTAACGCCCTTTTTATAGTAATTTTTGGAAAATTAAAAATTAGATTTTGTAAATGTGGGTTTTCTCCTCATTTTTTATCATATGCTTAAGTTAAAACATGGATTTTTGTTATGTTGTTTATTTTATATCGAATGGGTAACATGTGGCGTGTTTTGTGCAGGTTTACAGGTGATGGAGTTTCGTGTGCACTTGATCCATGAAGTTGTCTTTAAGCCCTTTTTTTGACTTAAAACATGAAAAGGTCACCAAGTTGTCCCTCTTGACTCACTAAAGGTAAATAGGGGGCAGTCACTTTTAAGATCTTTTTTTGATCGTTTAAATGAGAAAAGATTGTCGAGCCTTTGTCGTTTCAGGCTCGTTAATGGTTACGAAACGACGTGATTTAGGTCGCTTTTCTACTTTTTCAGATCAAATTCACTAATCATGAAAAGTACTCCTCGACCGTAATGGTCGGGCAGTTCTTTCAAGTATTGTTTTATACTTTTTTGGGCCTGAGAGACACAACTTTACGAAAAAGGACCCCTTTTGGAGTTTTCTTTTTCGTGCCTTTTTCGAACTCCCTAAACATGAAAAAGACTCCAAGTTTTTCCTATGTCGGACTCGTTAAACCCTGATGACATTGTGCTTGTCACCATGACGAGACTCGAGCTTCTCCTCCCTAGGGCTCGTTAAATTATTACTAGGTTGGATTCAATAACAAGTTTTTCATCGATTGTCTATGGCAGCGAGTCACTCTTGAACATCGACACTTCTGCCTCTTGTCAGGCTGGGACCTCCATACATCATCATTTGACCTTCCACAGGTTTGTCTTGTCATTTAGCCTCATTCCATCTGATTCATGCCTCTGATCCTTTGGTACCTGAATGTTACCACCCTCCGGAGTCGTGTCACTGACATGTTCAAGAGTATAATCCTTCTGTAGTGTACACCTCTATCTCCTTTCCTGATACTTTGTTGCACAATCTACCACTTGTTCCTTATCTCGTGTCGTTGATGGGGGAAGCATTATGGCCCTCCTGTGATGGGTCATCTCTTGTCGACATCAGCTCATTATCTAGGAGATTGAACTAGAGATCCCCTTTGGTACCTTGGATCTTGCATACCTCAATGGAAAGTTCTTCGCGCCTGACAGTTAATTTGCATTATTGGTCACCGATTGGGTGGTTCCATGAGTGTTTGACTTCAGCTCATTCTTCACACTTCGTGGATTGTACTGGATAGTACCTTGAGAGCCATTGTCCTCATTGGTGGTTTCTCTCGCGCTTGTTAATGGTTTCCATCACTGACGGGTAATCAAGCAACTTTCTCTCATGCTCAAGTTCGACACCTCCATTCACATGATATAATTTGTACTATTGGTTGGTTGGGTTCAAGACCTTGGGCTTAGATTACATACGTTTGGGCTGCGTGGATTGACTTATGATTAAACGACTCATTGATGGATGGTTGTGACCATACCTGAGTCTTCATGGATGGATGCGACCATACCTTTATCATTATCATGGTCTCATTACCTGGGTGGCTGCGTCCATACCACAAACCTATTCTATATGTCCTTTGGATGGTTGTGCCCATGCCTAGATTACATGTACATCAGAGATAAGTTCGACTTGCGTACAAATCCTTCCAAATGGTGTTCCAGATCAGTTGTTTTGTAAATCATTTCACCCCTCCCACTCTCTTGAGCTTCATACTTTAGGGGGCATCTATTACATAGTAATTTATCATCGCTTTCACTCCCATTCTTCTCACTGTGTCATGTGTCCAAGTCAAACATTCTTATGACATACAAATGCTTCCTTGTGCTGCCAACTGACCCACATTCCCAAAGTTGTCTGCCTCATTGTGGATATTAGTCTAATAAACGCGCTGAAAGGAGCTCAGGCCTGATTTTAAGTACACTTGATTCCCGCGATGGCCCGATTTTAAACACCAGCACGGGGCTATTTGGTATCTTCAATGATGATCTGACTATCTGCATTGATCACGTGCGATGTCAGTGCTGAAGCTCAGTTCTGTGCCCGCGATGATCCAGATTGGGTGAATTTTTTCAACAGTCGGCCTTCCAGATGACTCCAGACCTGGTTTTTGGCCTTGTTTATGTCGCCCTTCCTTCCTTGGTGTGGCAGTTCCGTCAATTGTGCTACCTTCCTTGGTGATAAGCTCTCCTTTCCACTTTCATGGAGACTCCTTCTCCTATTTAAACTCTCACCTTTGATATGATCAGGAGTTGGATAGTTCCCAACTTCTGATGGTTGTGCAGCGTTTTGTGAGCTTGCTAGATAGCTGGTGTGAGTGTGATAAGTGTGGAATTGTTGGTAGCTTGTGGAAGGTTTGTGAAGTGCCCTTAATCTTGTGTAAAGGCTTATGAGTGAGAGAGCTCTTGTATGTTGAGAGATCCATCTCCAAAGAGTGAATGCTTGAAGAACATGCTGGCTGGACTCTTCTCTGAGAAGGCTTGTGATGTCAAGACTTTGGTTTTAAGCTGACTCTTATTTCATTATTAATGAAATCAATGATGTTTTCCTATGTCTTGTATCTAATGTACTTGATAGCTCATGACTTCTTGACTTTGTGAGCAAATAGTTCGTTGTTGTATCCGGTTACGTGATTTGTTGTATTTCCTTTGCTTTGTTTTAGGTTGATCACTCGTTGAGGAGAAGGAAGCGGAAGCTGGAGCAGCGCAACAGAACTCCATCGACCACCGGTTGATGTAGGCCCTCTAACTTGAACTGTTTAAGGAAAGCTATTGTAGATCTATCTTTTTTTGTGACTAGACCCACTCTAGGGCTAGAGGGGTTGCCTCTGTCAGCAAAGGGAACACTTTCCTGCATCACAAGGTGTCAAATCCTTCCGGCTACTCTATGTACACCTCTTCCTCAATTAATCCATTGAGGAAGATTGTCTTCACATCCACTTGATGTATTTTCCATCCCATCTATGCTAAAAGTTCTAGAATATATTCGATTAAAGAGTACCTTGCTACTTAATAAAATATCTCATCGTAATCAATTCACTCCACATGAGGAAACCCCTTGGCAAAATTCTTTCCTTTTGTTTCTCGAGACTCCCATCTACTACTTGCTTCAACTTGTAGATCCACCTGAAACCTACCACTAAATTTTCCTCTGACCTTGGGACAACTTCTGAGGCACTATTCCTAATAATGGAATCATATTCCTCTACCATTGCATCAACCCATACTGGTTGTTTCATTGCTTCCTCGAATGAGTTTGGCCTAGTCTCTACACTCTCGCTCATCATATCAATGTAGCTAGTGCATCGATATCATCGACTCCTCTTCCTGCGTTGAGAAGTTAGTGCTCCCACATTCCCTCTAGAATCATGCATCAATCTTTCATCTTATCTGGTGTGCTTCCTTCCATCTATGGATGTCTCTGCATGAGTAGGTGCTTCCACTCTTTTCTCCTCTCTGTATGGCTACTCCACAACATCTTGAGGTTCTTCCTTTAGAGCTAAAATATCCTCAAATGCATGCAATTGAAGCTCCCTCTCAAGGAAACATCTCATGGCCTTCTCTTCATCGAAATTCGCATCTACGAACATCTAAATACTATTATATGTCAAGTACACATGATAGTTGTGAGGTGTTTAAGTGTTGGCTTATATGGGCTTGAACCACGTTCGGAAGAATTATTTAGCCAAAAAAATCCCATAGCTACCAGCCCTTTCAGCAATAGCCCGCGTAGCGTGGACTGAGGTCTCACCTGAGGTAGCAAGGGAGGGTGCTGGAACTAGGTTTCCACACCTTTGGGATGTCTAGATGTGGTTTGGAGGTTTCATGCACCATTCCACAGCTTAGCGCTGCTATGTTTCACACAGATCTGAACCCAAAATAATCCTTACTACTTATTATTTCACTGTTTATGTATTCAATCTACTTATTGCGGTCTTTAAGAAAACATTTATCAGAGTTAACTAGTTCACATACTTAGAATAGACACAGATTCATGTATTTATAAGAATATGTGCATAGATCGAACAGTTACGGTAAATGTATAAAAGTCAAATCCGTGATAATTCAGATTTAACATAGAATTTTAGAAATAACTTATATTTATTCAATTTCTGCACCAATACATCCAGATCTGCCCTGCGCACTCAGCTGTAGGGGTTCGTGAACACAGTTGCGGACTCTTCCAAGTCTCTGCGCACACAGCTGCAGAGCCTATATCCACTACCCAGACCCTTGACTCAGACTTAAAGATGCTTCAAAAAGTTCATTCTCAAAAACCCATTACACATCAGATCCAATATTACATACCAAAAACTAGCTCCCCTAACCATAGAGCCTCGCTCTATTTATACCTTTCCATGGACCGCGATCCATGGGTGGGCCAACTCAACTTATATTTATTTAAATTATTTCTTGGCAGACTACCCTTTAACTCAACTTATTATCAATTGCGCTTCATAAATCCCTTGGAGTGTTTACCCTATCTTTACCCAAAATATCGAGCTTTGTGTCCCATGATGGTTGCGTGGGGCTTCTGCTACCCAACAGTTCCCTAACACAATCATCGTGACTTGTCCCAAGTCACTCAGTTGGTGCAGGAATCTTCACACGGAGGTTGGTCAGCAACTTCTGCATATCACCTGTCCCTACAACAAATTTGGCTGCGAGCCTTTGTACCTTTTCCATGTGAGCCACTGATACATCCCTATCACTTGCAGTTGCTTGCTCGGTCTCACACACTACCTACATATGCAGTACCTTGCCTTCAATAGTTGTAGATACGCTAAACGCTTCATCGAGCGAGGGCTGGATACGTTGTTTGAGTACTACTTCTTGTTGTCGCACCAAATCAACTTGGGCCTTGAGCTCCTAGGACTCCTTCATTTTGGCCAACGGTTGCATGATAGCGACCATCTGTGCAACCCCGCGAGTGGTGTCATAGGCCTACTATAACTCACCTACCTCGGTTTCCACTTGTTGTATGGTTGGGTCCTCTTGGAGGGTTGTATGATAGACTAACCTAGCAGTCCCGAGCATTCGTGAACAATACTCATTATTTCCAATCCAGCTAGAATTTCGCCGCGATAGCGTTCCCATTCAGCGGGGGGTGTCGGTGGCTGGTCCTTGAGACAGAGCTCTGCAACTTGTAATTTTAGTGTAGGTTTTAACCTCGTACATAAATTACTTGCATATGAATTCTAAAACACAGAAAATAAACAATGCGAGATCATAACACATATACATAGAGATTTCCCCTGGATCCCAAAACTGGGACTACTAGTTTGATTTTTCATTATGTTCCTTTCAATGTTACAATACATATTTATACATGTCGAAACATCAAATACCATGGACCAAAAACCATTGCATCCAATACCATGGACAGAAAACCATCGCGTCCAAAAACATGTTAGAAAATCATGCACAAAACCACAGGTGGGTCTGCCCAACCTAACATAGGGTCCAAAATCAAAATTTTATGGGGCGCTACCTTGGACCCCATAAAGTGGGGTTACGGATGCACTTCAAACCCCTTGTTAACTATGTGGAAAGAATATAACACAACCCAACATTCTACCACTTGTCATTTTCTTTCCACAGGGGGCCACAAGAGAGCTTAGCCATTTTCCCAGCCTCGAAATGCTCATTGTCTCTCTACACCAGGAGAACTTCTCAGAGCTCACGGATTTTGTCAATGCATCTGCAACATTCTTCAATGTGTCCACCTTTACCATCAACATCTTTTTGTCTTTTGTCATATCCCTCACAAAGTGATACTGAACATCAATTTTCCTTATCTTTGAATGATATTATGCAGGGTTCTTTGCCAAGAATATTACACTTTGGCTATCACAGTCTATCCTTATAGCTTCTTGTACTAACCCCATACCTGAACACAATATCTGCAACCAAATTTCTTCCTTACTTGCATGAGTGGCTACCATGTATTCTGCCTCTGTAGTTGATAGTTCCACTACAGATTGTTTCTTACTCATCCAAATGTCTGCACCTCCAAATAGTTTAAACACATACCCACTTGTAGATCTTCTCTGATCCATATCTCCAGCCCAGTCTACATCAACAAAGCCACGAATATCGAACACTCTGTCCAATCTTAGTCTTCCTTGGTAGCACAAACCATAATCACTAGTGCCACGCAAATACTTGAAAACCAGCTTCACTGTTGTCCAATGCTCCTTTCCTAGTTTTGACATAAACCTGCTCAATACTCCCACTACATGTGCAATGTCTGGTCTAGTACAGACCATTGCATACATTAGGCTACCGA
>APFE030405323.1:25841-68596 GCA_000404065.3 Pinus taeda
AAGGAGACTAGAGTCATCTTTTCGTCCTTTTCTCGACTCTTTAAAAATGAAAAGGTCAAGTCAAGTGTCTTAAAATCTATCTGGCCACGATCACATTACCTGGTTAGATCTTGTGTGCGCTAGTTTGACTAGGATTTCATTTTGTTATGGCAACTTTTTCAGGGTCCACCAACCCAAGTTTCCCACCTGACGGGAATCCTGGTCATTTCCCTTCTCCTGGGAATGCTGGTGCTCTTTACATGGCAACGTTATCCCTTCCAGGGCTAACTATCGGGCTGCCGGTTTGGTTATTTTCAAACTCTGTGGTCCCTACTGTGTCGGCTGATACTCCATTAGTCCCTCCACCTGCACAACATCATGTTGAACCTAAGGTGGACCCCTCCCCTTTGACACCCACTTCAACGTCTCCTTCTTCTACTTCGCCTGGTGAAAGTCTCGTTTCGAGTACCCAGGTGGCTAAGAAGAAGAAGAAGAAGACAAAGAAGAAGAAGTCTACTAAGGGAGCGGTTACAACCACAATAACGACTACAAGCACAACTGTTGTTCCATCACGGACAACAGAAGACGGACTCCTTCCCACTCCTACACAGATGGTTAAGTTTCCTTGCCGATTATGCAAGGAAGACCATCTTCTTCGTGATTGTCCTGGTATTCCCAGGATCTTAAGAATATGGTCTCGCGATCCAGCCCACCCCTCATCATCCACTGAAGCTCACGGCGATGTTATCTCATCTGTTGGGAATACTAAGGGAAAAGGGAAGATAAGATTCCCCTGCAAAATTTGTGAAGGCAATCATTTCCTTCACCTTTTCCCACACATGGACAAAGCCTCCTCTGTTTTGGAAAGTCTTGCAGTTCCCTCACCCCAACTCCCCACTAGATATCAGCATCTTTCTGCAACTGCAGATTGTCCTCCTGCTGACCACAAGGTTGGTTTACACACCTCTGTTGTTCAGTCTCCTCTTCTTGAACCTAGCTCTACCCAGCCTGTTCCTGACCAACCATTGGTCAGCGAGCGTGTCGACTCGAGTTTACCACCCATTGAGCACCCTATTCTAGAAGAGCGTCATGAACATGCTCTTCACGTCTCATCAGATTCTCCTAAGTCCACAAATGACCCGCTTATCCCAGCTGCTTCTGAGGGTCTTTCTTCGGTTCCGTTCAAGCAAGGGGGCAATCATACGATTCCCCCACCACGCAGTTCATCCATTTCCTTTGATTGGAGTCACCTGACCGCTTACCACCTTCCATCCCACGTGCCTTTCCAGATTACTGTGCATGCCTATGATACGGTCCTACCTGGCACTATTTTGGATGAAGGTGCGTCGGTTAGTCTCATGTCGTATACTAATTGGCAAGCTCTCGGTTCCCCGCCGCTCAGGCCGGTCACGCAGACTCTGTTGGGTTTCGACGGAAGAGCATGTCCATCTCTAGGAGTCCTCCCACAATTCCCTATTACTCTGGGAGGCAAAACCGTCTATATAGACGTATTGGTTATCCAAAGTGCTCTCGATAACAATTTTCTCCTTGGTCGTGACTATATTTATGCCATGGGAGCCATCGTCTCTTCACTTTTCCGTGTGGTTTGCTTTCCACACGATGGAAGGATTGTAACTATTGATCAATTATCGTTCTTTAGACCCCCTGTGCCGTTGTCACCCCCTCCTGGTTCTCATCCACCGGTTGTATCTGCCCCCCCGCAGGTCAACTATGTGGTTACCTCTCCCATGCCTATATCCAGCACTGCCGACATCGTGCATAGTGTTTTGGGGGCATTGGGTCCTGATTTCCAAGACATTGACCTCCCATCGGGAGCCCCACTCTTGGACACCCCGATTTCCTGTTCATTATGATGAAGATCGGGCGGAGCATAGTTCCTGATCTTGTGTCAAGCTCCCTAAAAAATGAAACAAGGTGTCTCGAGGATAGTTTTGATCTTGTGGCGACCTCGTTAAAACATGAAACATGATTGGTCGGAGCATAGTTCACTTTCCTATGTCAAGCTCCTTAAAAAATGAAATTAGGTGTGGTTTGAGCATAGTTCCTGATCTTGTGTCAAGCTCGTTAAAAAATGAAACAAGGGTTATGAGGATAGTTCTTTTACTGTGTCAACCTCATTAAAAAATGAAACAACTCCCTTTCCAAATCGAGTCTTGTGCTTAAGATCTCGTAAAATACAAGTCGAGTCTTTCCAAGATCTCGAAAGTGAACCTTCATTCCATCCACTTTGTTGAATGCAATGAAGCTTGGGGGGCATGTACCTCATTTTGCGTTATTATGCTGGGGGCATGCGAACTTATAACAAGCATAGTTTTTCGGTTCAAGCTTGTGTAAAAATGAACCCATACCCATTTTACATCTCGTGATTGCTGTTTTTATCCGCTAAATTCTATTAGATGAGCCTTGGTTGTTTTCATCCCATCACCACCATCTCTTTGGCCGATCATATGCTTTCACTTGCTTGTTTTCCTTTCCTGAGGGACCACAGTTAAGAGTGGTTTTGTTAGCCAGCCTCTTGACCATTACATGTTTTGAGCAGTTCCACCATTGTCGGAACCAGTTGCTACCCTTTATACCACTCGTTCCTCTAGGACGAGTCACCTTTAAGCTCTTTCTGAATCGTGAAATATGAAAAGATTGCCGAGTATTTTTTCCCTTTTTGACTCGTTAAAGAGAATAAAAATGGAGGTTTGCTTTCAACTCTTTTATGACCTTTTAAAGATGAAAAGATTGCCGAGTATATTCCTCTTGACTCGTTAAAAGTAAATGAGAGGCGGTCGTCTTTAAACCCTTTTCCGACCGTTTAAAAACGAAAAGATTATCGGACCCTTCTCATTTCAGGTTCGTTAATGGTCATGAAACGACGTGGTTTTGATCGCTTTTTTACTTTTTCAGATCAAAGTCACTACTTATGAAAAGTACTCGGTCGTAATGATCGGGCGGTTCTTTCGAGCATAGTTTTATACTTTTTCAGGCTCGAGAGACACAACTCTACGAAAAAGGACATCCCTGGAGTTTCCTTTTCGCTGTCTTTTCAAACTCTCTAAATATGAAAAGACGCCGAGTTTTTCCTTTGTTAGACTCGTTAAAACTTTATGACATCGGGTTCCGTTGTGATGACACCTCTCAAGCATATGCTATCCCCGTCAAGCTTGCCATCCAAAAATAACCGAGGTACTCTCCAGAAATGGTGGGGGAGTAAAGGAACCGTAATCATCGTCGTGTCAGCAGTATGTCACTCTTGAACATGGCACTTGTCTACGTTCATGTCTGGGTGGGGACATCTCATCTTGTTTCACGCTTACCTCCGTGGGTTTGGGTTATCCTGTTTGACCGTTCATCTGTTCATTGCCTTGTCACCATGGCCCCTGATCATTTGACATCAAATACTGCCAAATCCGCTGTCGTGCCGCCGATATGTTCAAGAGAAGTTGAACTCTGCAGAATACTCAACCTCCCTCTGGTATCTCACACAAAACATTTTATCCCTCTCTGTCTCATGTCAATGATGTGGGAAACATTATGGCCCACCTTCGATCAAGGTCACTTCCTATCGACTTCAGCTCATTATCCAGGAATTTGACCTAGAGACTCCCTTCAGGTGCCTTAGAGCCTGCATCCCTAAATGGCAGGTTCTTCGTGTTCGATGCTAGGTTTTCATCATTGGCCTCCGATCGAATGATTCTACGGGTGTTCGACACCAGCTCACTGATTCGCACGCCGTGGATTGTACCTATAGTACCTTGAGGACCATTGTCATTATTGGTGGTACCTCTCGCATCTGTTAACAATTTTCATCATTGACTGGTAATCAGACGATGTTCTCGCATGTTCGACGTCGACTCCTATATTCACATGCTTGAACTTGTACTTTGTTCGGGTCGAGATGGAGCGCAAGACCCTGGGTTTTGTCTCTTGAAATCTAGGTTGCGATTTTGTGGACTATTATAATCACTACATGACTCATTCACTGGATGGCTGCGACCATGCCTGAGTCCATTCATTGATCCTCATCGGATGGCTGCGTCCATACCTGGGATCCAGATTTTTATGTACTCTGCTATGGATGGCTACGCCCATACCATGTACATCATGTATTTGAGCTATCAGTTGTACATTCGTGCAGGTTCTTCCTGGTGGTGTTCCAGTTCAGCTAGTTTCATAAAGCATTTCACCCCTCCCACTCTCTCGGGCTTCATGCTTTAGGGGGCATCTGTTACACAGTAATTTGTCACTGTCTCCTTGTCAGTCTTCCTGCTATGTCATGGGACCAAATTAATCATGCTCATGCTCTCTAATGTTGCCAAATGACCCACTTTGCCAAAGTTCTTCTATCATCGCGACTGTTGTAAAAATAAATGCGCTGATGAGCGCTCTAGAACAGACCTAATGCACTGCCAGCGCGGAAGTACACGTGATTCCCGCGCTGGTCGAATTTCATGTGATAGCGCGTCTATTACTTATATCTGATCACGCTGATATGACTTTCCTTGTTATTCAGCAGCGATGACAACGCTCCAGTGCAGTTATGCACCCGCGATGATCCAGTTTGGGCGAGTTTGTTCTAACAGCCGGCCTTCCAGATGACTCCAGACCTGGTTGTTGGCCTTGTAAATGTCGCCCTCCCTTCTTTGGCATGTCTGTTTCGTCATTTGAGCCACCTTCCTTGGAGATAAGCCCATCCTCCCACCATTTATGGAGACTCCTTCTCCTATTTAAGCCTTCACCATTGCCATGAGCTGCTAGTTTGGAATTGATTGTGTTTAGAGCATTGCTAATAGTGTGAGCTTGATAGGCAGCTGGTGTGATAAGTGTGGGACTGCTAGAGTGCTTAAGGAAGGTTGTGAAGTGTTTCCATCTTGTGTAAACTTGTGTGAGAGAGAGTTTTGTCTTAGGATATCTACCTTCAAGGGTGAATGCTTGAGGGACTTGCTGGCTGGACCCAACCAAAGGAGGATCTGACGTTAGAACTTGCTTGTATTCTCTTTTGTTTTATCAATAATAATAGACGACTATCATTATGGTTCCACTCATGTGTCTTTGTTATGATGTTTGAGTTGTATCTTTTCTGACCGGTACATAGTTGCATTTCCCGGATTTTATGCTTGTATTTGTCTTGTTCTTTGCGCGTGTAGGTGTTTGTTCACGGAGATCATGAGGATTGCGACCAGCTGAAGCGAAAGAACGGAAGCGACAACCCTTCTACGAGTATAAGCGTTGGATTCGAGGTAGGCTCTCATCTCAGCCTTTATTTTGAAATTAGGAACCTGTGTGTTAGCGTTGTTTGATTGTTGCTAGACCTCAGTTAGGCTAGAGGGATCTCCTTTGTCCGCAGAAGGGATTTACCTACACAAAAAGCATTGTCAACATAACATTATTAAAGAGGACTATAGAAACACAAGAAACTAGCCCAAAAACACATTCAAACAAGGATATTTCCAATCTAGTAGATAGGAGACCTACTTGGAGGTTTGACAATTATAGTAGATCCCCTTTCCCTTGTTCCTTTGTTGCTCTTGAACTTCAAGATTCCAACCAACATAGGTGGAAAACCACCATAAAAATAAAAATCAAGGAATACATGTATTCATAACGTTAGTTTAGTCAAATCTCAATGCATATAATTGAAATTGATCACATATAACAATAATATTGGAATGAGGATGTGTTTTTCTATTGTTTAATAACAACAATGATATAGACACATATACCTGCTCCTCACCACATGCACTGCATGGATCTATCCTATGGATTCCTACTACTTAGGCTAACAAAGGTTTCATCCTCTAGTCTTCCACTCTGAAAGGTGACAAAGAATAGATCATGATATAGGGGAGAGATAAGGAAGGCAAGGAAACTAGGGTTTCCTAAGGGGAAATTCTTAAAAGCATGTAGTGAGATAGACTTGAATCATAGGAAATTTTCCAAAGATGGGTTTCTTATGGAAAACAACGATTTCTCATACCAATGATATTCTTTTATACTACCAAAATTTGGTTGGGGTGTTTAAGGCATGGGATGTAACAAGTGTCTTCCAAGCTAACCCATAAAACTCAATAAAAAATGCACAAAAATGCATAGATTTAACTTTTCCTTTTTATGCATTTTGTAGGCATACATGAGTTTTTTTAAGGAGAACCATATATATACTTACATTTCCCTTACGAGCGTCGTGAATGAAAACACCCTCCTCCCAGGTATACCCAAGAAACTGGCCAACGTGGGCAAACATGTGACAAAGGAGGCCACTATAAGGGATTCAACCTCCTTGGCAACCTTAAGGAAATGGAATCGATGGAAGACATCAAACAAACCAATCCACATTAGAAACAACACCCTTAGGAGACTCGTCAGCCACTTAGACATCCTGCCCCTAGGTCCCATTGATGTTTTAAGTCTTTTAACCCTCGGTCGCCCTCATGTTATAGGCATGACAGTGTCCAGAATCCCAGAGTCTCTCTCATAGGCCTATGTGCTAGCGTCCATGGACTCTTCTCAGAAGACTTATACTAGCGTCCCTAGGATTTGAGCCGCTTTTCTAGCCCAGAACCTAGGCCTCTTCCCAAAACTTGTTACAACCTCTAGAATCCATTAAAGACATGATAACAATACTAATAAATTGAAATCAACCTTAGGATTAGGCCTGAACATCCCCAACCAGGACTGACATTCTATCAAACACTTGGCATCAATGCAACGTACAAGTCTAAGATAAAATACAAAGCATGAATAACTTAAAGCACATATGAAACATAAGTAGAAGGATCACCACCTTGTCCATTGAACTGTTATAACATCAATTAGGTCGTGCATCCATCATTTTAACAATTATAAGTAAATACATGAAATAACCATGACATGAACTAGTCATATAACCATGTTTATAACCAACATAAAACCATATAAATATCAAAGATATGAAAGCCATCAAATCCACATATATACAAGTGCATAAGTAAGAGAACTTATCTTTTATTAATCATACGAAAATCTGACTAGGTTCAGGACTTCCATGTACCACCCAACCATAGACATGGCTGAACCAAATATTTCTTCTAGCCAGTCACCCCCGTGCCATATTCCAAGCATGAATGTGGGATCTCACAAAATAACCAATCCCAGAGTAACCAAGGGAATCCAGATGTTAAACCACCTCCGCCCTTATCAAACCGTGATAACACCAAAACTAGTGCTCTGATCAAAACCAAACCGAACTTGGAATGCCATCTGGAATCCATCACTATCCTTAAGGACTTTTTTGCCTCCTTGTTTGTCAGGCTTTACTACAATCCAACCCCGTACAATCCAACCCCGGATCACTAGGCCCTAAACTGAGATTCCTCCCTCAACATTTACCATGTATCTCGCCAAAATCGATCAAGGGATTCCTAGGCCTTTGCGAATGAAGCTTGAGACCACCTGTGCCCCGGATTCTGAAATCCATCTAGCAAACCAGAGCTAAAAAGACGAAATAAACATCCCAACACCATGGAATCCCGAAAAATGCAAGGCAAGGTTGAAAATCAATGTCATAACTTGGAAAAACTATGCCATTGATAACAAGAGAACCATACACCAACAGACAAATACATCCATGTCCAAACCAGATAGAAAATCACACATGCAATATGTTACCCGCAAGTATTTCTACTGAAGCTGCTTGATCCTACTCTTCTTTCTTTCCCTTTACTTGCTTTTCCTACCTTGCTCCAAAGCTAGAGTGCTCCAAGAAAACTCTAAGTGACCAAGAATGAGAGAGAGAGAATAATGAGAGAGCTCCAAATTTGAACTAACAAAAAGTTATAAAAAGCTTGTCCACTGATGCTCAGAAGCCTTTTTATGAATGATGCCTCTATTGTCTTCATTTTCTATTATTTTCCTTCATTTTCCTCCCCACATGAAACTTGTGACCTTTCGCCTTACTTTTCTCTTATTTTCCTTTATTTTCATAAATAAATGTGCCAAAAAATCCTTTTTACCTTTTAATTCCTTTGCCTTAGCCTTTTCCAAATTTCTTTAGCGAAAACACACATCTAGTGACGCGCACTAAGATATCTTTGCCCAACATTCAGCTTGGAATAAGTGTCCCTTAACCATGGTCTTATTTTTCGTTTATTAACTTTTATTACATGAAATTTTCACTAGGGATGTTACACAACCCTGCCCCTTGGGGAACACTGTCCTTGGTGTTAAACCACACCATGACCTCAAAAAAACCGCTGAAAAGAAAACATACTACCCATGGAGATTTATAACTTAGCTTGTTATAGTATTTTGAATGAAAGACCTGCTCAAAAGAAAAACATCAGGACAACATGACAAGATAACAACCATAATAACATGACACCAATACTGCTTATTGGATATTTATAACTTAGCTCATGGAAGCATTTATATCCATATACATATATATACATATACCAAAGCAACAAAAAAACATATGCCAATCATATACCAACATCAAACAAAAACTGCTTTGCCTCAACCAGCAAACAATCAAGGATACATGGCCCGCATCTGATCTGCCATCTCCCACATAGATTCTTCAGGCCCCAAGTGCTTCCACTACATTTTAACATGTTATATCGCTATATTCTTGAGCATGAGATGCTTATGCTGGAATATGCACTGAGGCTCTCACTGGAACTCTCCTTCTTGGTCCACTTTTAATACAGACCAATCAATAACATGATCAACATCCTTTATATACTTCTTAAGATATGAAATATGGAAAGCATCATGGACTTGCATTGTTGGAGGCAGTGCAAGTCGATATGCCACTGGTCCAATCCTCTAAAGGATCTCTAAAGGATCTCGAAATGTCCAAAATAACATGATGCCAACTTGGCACATGATCCAATCCTCAAAGATCTTTTCTTGGGCTTAATGCGCAAAATACACATGCTCCCCAACCTGAAACTCCTTGAATACTCTGTGTTGATTCTTATATATCTTTTATCTATCATGTGCTTCTGTTAGATTCTTCTTTTCAACCCGCATTTCGTTCTCCATGTTTTCCTTCATATCTAGTCCAATAAGTACCCTATTCACTGGATCACTCCTGTTGATGGGAGTGTTACAACTCCATCCATACAATGCCTCAAAAGGACTCATCCTCAATGAATGTTGATAACCATTATTGTATGTGAACTCAACCAATGGAAAATGCTCCTCCCATTTCTTCTCATGGTGCATCATGTACATCCTCAACATATCCTCCAAGATCTTATTGACCCTTTCTTTCTGTCCATATGTTTGCGAATGATAAGCTATAATGAACACCAAATTTGTACCCAAGCCTAAAAATAGCTTCTTCCAAAACTTGGAAGTGAAATTTGCATCCCTTTCCAACACAATCTTCAGAACACCATGTAGTCTCACTATCTCCCTGATGAACACCTGTGCTACCTCATTGGTTGAATATGTAGTATTTATTGGAATAAAGTGAGCTACCTTTCTCAACCTCTCAACCACGACCATAATAGACTCATGCTATCTAGCTTTCCTCAGAAGACTTATAATGAAATCCATGGAAATTACCTCCCATTTCCATTTTGGAATCGTTGTAGACTGTAGTAAACCACCTGAATGCTTATATTCTGCCTTTGCCTGGTGACAATCTAAACATCTAACCATGAACTTTTCCACTTCCTTCTTCAGATTCAACCAATTGTAGAACTTCTTCACTACTGTTAAAATCTTCTGATATCTGGATGACTCGATTATGCCTTGACATGAAACTCCCTCAAGATAATCTTCTTTAGCTCACTACAATTCGACACATAGATCCTATCTCTAAATCTCACAAAACTATCTACTGTGAGATGATAATCTGCATCCTGATCACCTTTACCTATACCTAAACCTGTACCTGTACTTTGTTGTAACATGTGCATGATATCCATGTATTTGTCATTCCCATTGTCTTTCCTGCAAGATCCTATCCTGTAATTCTATCCCATAAGAGCTCATAGCTTTTATATGATTTACCTGTACCTTCCTTCTAAGAGCATCTACAAGAAGGTTCTCCTTCCCTTTGATGTATTTAATCCCGAAGTCGAACTCAATAAGGGTATCCAACCATCTAGTTTGTCTGGAATTTATATTTGGTTGGTCAAACAAATGCCTCAACCCACTGTGATTGCTCATCAATGTAAACCTCCTGCCCAGAAGATAATGTCTCCACATCTTCAATGCATGTATGATCACTGTTAGCTCAAGATCATGCATCAGATAATTTCGCTCATGCTCATTCATTTTTCATGACTCATAGAATGCTACCTATCCTTTTTGCATGAGAAATCCAATAAGTCCTCCCTTGCAAGCTTATGTACATACTACAAACTCTTTTTTCAGATCCACAATCTTTAGCATTGGTGCATGTGTCAATGATTACTTAAGCTTCTCAAAACTAGCCTCACATTCTTCTGTCTATTCAAACTTCTTAACATTCCTCTATAATGATGTGATATGATATACAATGCATGAGAATTTCCCGATGAACTTCCTGTAGTAACATGCCAATCCCATAAATGATCTCACCTCATCCACATTCTTAGGAGTTGCCTACTCCATGATAGCCCTTATTTTTTCTGGATCTACTGCTATGTCCTCTTTGGACACAACATGCCCCAAGTAATGTACTTCAGTCTGAAAGAAGCTGCACTTGCTAAGTTTAGCATATAACTGATGCTCTCTTAGCAATTTCAACACTGCTGCCAAATGCTCGACATGTTCTTCCTCATTCTTAGAATATACCAATATGTCATCAATGAATACAATAAAAAAAAGTGTCCAGATAAGGACACAACACACTATTCGTCAAACGCATAAATGCAACTAGAGCATTAGTCAACCCGAGTGGAACAAAAAAACTGATAATGCCCATTACTGGTCCTAAATGCAGTCTTCAAGATATCCTCTTCCTTGATGTGTACTTGATGGTATCCCAATCTCAAGTCGATCTTAGAGAACAATGTTGCTCCCTTCAACTGATCAAACAAATAATCAATCCTCAGTAATGGGTACTTGTTCTTGATCGTTACCTTGTTCAGCTTCCTGTAATCAATGCACAATCTGGGTGTACCATATTTCTTCTTTACGAGCAACACTGGTGCACCCCAAGGCGATACACTTGGCCTAATGTATCCCTTGTCAAGCATCTCCTTTAACGACAACTTCAACTCTACCAACTCAAGTGTCCTCATCCTGTAAGGTGCTTTTGATGTTTGAGCTTCCCCTGGAACCAACTCAATAGAAAATTCCACCTCCCTGTGAGGTGGAAACTCTGTAATGTCCTCAGGGAATACATCCTAAAACTGCTATAAATTTGGGCACCTTCTTAACACATCTGATGAGCCCCAGTATTGCAGCAAGGATGTTGCAACTCTTAGGGTGACTAACTTTACTTTATCAACCCGGTTTTTGTACAAACTTGGAGCTGATAGTGCTATATGCACAACAGATGCAACAACCTACTCTTGTCACTTCTCAACTAGGGTGATATACCACTAGGTTTTTCAAACCAGTCTTCTATTGGCTAAAAGGAGGTTGACTACTAACAATGAATGTAAATCTATCTTTAATGCATAAAGTAAATGTTTGCTTATGTCAAGGAAATGGAAGTGTTGAATAGAAAGTGCTATGAAAATGACATGAAATCACCTAGCTAGGAATTAACACACATTACTTGTAGAAGAGACCTAATTTAACCTTGCATTCTACATCTAGTTATCTGGAATAAGTAGGCATGGAAATGATCCTAATATTTCTTAGGTTGATGTATGCATGCATTAGCTAAATATTGTAGAAAAGAGTCTTTTGGTTTTCAATTTAGAAATGTAAATGTTAAACTACTCAAATTGTTCTTTTGCAGAGGATGAAGGCATGGGAAAACCGGTCGAAAATGGCATTCAAGGGCATGGAGGTCAAGTTGAAGGCCTACCCTAGGACCTGATCATTATTTGTACCCAAAACAATCTAAGAAAGGATGTTATAGGGTTTCCTATTGTTTCTATAGGATTTCCTGTAGTTACTACAGGATGTCCTGGTTTACTACAGGAAACTTAGCTAAAAGCTGTAGGAAGGTAGTGAAGGTGAAAGGAAGTGCTGGTAAGGTGTATGATGGTGGAATAAGGTATGGGGAAGGTGCACACTACCCAAGGATCAGACCAACTCTTCAACATAAATGGATTTTCTCAAGGTGGCTATCCACGGTGGCTACAAAATGGAAGTCCAAAATAGTGGTTGGTAGGGTTTGGCGAAAGGTGGAGAAGACTTAGATGAGGCTAGTGGAATGATTTCTCCCTACAGATCAACAATTCTTGCAACAACACATATTCATTTCTTCATTTATCCACAACTTTATGTAAATGTGGAAAAGATGAGCTGAATTTGAGAAACTGATTTATTGATGGCTTAGTGGAAATCTATGGAATGGAATGCTTTCTAATCTACAACAAACTTAAGAAACCAAAACTAAAATTGCAAGTGCTTCTAGGAAATCATGAACAATTACCTACTCAACAAGAAACCCTAAGTTATGTAATAACCAAAAGATAACTCTGTTTTTTGGGTTGTGAAAGTGGAGCCCTCAAATTGTGATCCACTGAGGGAGATGAGGATGAGGTCATTGTCACAAGATTTTTTGAAGCATTTTCTTCTACTACTGTCACACTGATCTACTTCTCCAACTAAAGGAAGCAATACTTAACCAATCATTCAAATACTTGCAAATTAAACAAAACAAAAATAATTTCAGCAGCTAATCTATGATTCTAATATAAGGATACATGTAAAAAAATAAGAGGAACCTCTACTGCTAGGGTTGGGCCCTAGCCCAAGAGCATCAACCCTCTGATTCAACTCAGTGTTGTTTCAAAGAAATCCTTTTCATTATCACCAAATGTCAAAAATAACATGAGAATAACAATCACAATATCTTAAGCTTGAAATTTCCTCTTGGCTACAATAAAAAGTCCAATCCTAATGAGGCCCTAGGCCTTTTTATTTATACAACTTAAGATACCAACAACTTCCTTAAAATTAGGGAGGCTTGGATCCCAAACTCGAGATTAACTTGTCTTCAACTATCACTAGCTTGGCTGCCAATGAACTCAGTGAGCTTCATTGCTTGTAACGCTGAGCTGATGAGATCTAGTGGAGGAATCTTCGACTGGTTGAGGAGTTAAGGAGGGAGACATAATCTCCTAAAATACCTATTTCTTGTTTACTTCGAGTTCCTACACTTAAATTAGCCAAAAAAAACTCCAAATCCTCCAATTAATGCACATTAGGCCACATGACATAACATCTCACCTTTACCCTTCTCACTAAGAAAAATATAATAAAATATGTAAAGAAATGTGAGAATAATTGATTTTAATAAGCTATAGAGTGGCATTAAATCCCATATAATTTACCTATTGATGAGCCTCATCAACATTTGCATCCTCAACCTCCTTACCCTTGTCACTAGGAATGTGCACTGCAAAAATCACACATCCTTTTTTGCAACTACGCTTAGCCTGCATAGCTGTAACCATCCTCACAGATGTAGGCTTCTTCTTCCCCTGCAAGGTCCTCTTTTCCCCATTATCATCCACACACTCAATGTCCTTGTCGAAGCAATCCACTTTGGTTTTGTGAAGGTATAACCAATCCATACCCAAAACCATACTATATGATCCCAATGACAATGCATTCAAGTGTCCTACTATAGGCATACCATTTAACTAAAATGCATAAGCACTTACCCAATGGTGAAATTGCTTCTTTGTACCTATAGCCAACTATACCAACCAAGATTTTGCTTGCACTTATTTTTTCAAACCACACTTATCCACTAGGTCTGGATTAATATAACTAAAGTTAGATCCAGGATCAATCAAAATAGAAACAACTTTATCACAAAGCCTATCATCCATCTCAATGATCGAGGCTTGATGATCTTCCTTCCTGTTGTCCACAGCTACATAGATCCGAGGAATGATATGACCAACATCACCAACTGTATGTGCCTCCTGAGCATTGTAGATCTAGGGTCTACCACCACTCTGATACTGCGGACAATCCCTCTTACGATTATCCTTACCACACATCCAACACTGCAACGGTTCCCTACCACCACCTCTAGCATGTTTCTCTCCATGTCATTTCTCTGTTGTATTGAACCTATTGTATGGAACTACTTTTTATTTCTCACTTGCATCTTGAGGTCTTCCTCTCTTTGTTGGCCATTTCCCTTTAGCTTTCTGATTTCTTTTCAAGTCATGCTTAGGCTCAACTTTGCACTTCAATTGCTCACAACAATGTTTCAACTTTTGGATGGCCTCCTCCAATGATCTAGGCTCATCGAACTTGATTTGGTCTTTGTATGCTACTGGCAGTCCAATGATGAATCTATGAACCTTGGCCTTCTCCTCCCTAAGGTAAGACACATATCACAGCACCTCCAAAAACCTACTAGTATACTCCTCATCTATAATAGAATCCATTTGCAACTCATAAAAGTCCTTAGCCCTGTCATCATATTACCTCTCTGACAAGTACTTATTCTTGAAGAGCCTTTCAAACACATGCCAAATAAAATCTTCCTCGTGTATCCCTTTGAAATTCTTCACTTATTCCCACCAAATATTCACTTTACCTTTGAGACTAAAAGTGGCTATCTTTGCTTTCATGTTTTCTAAATAATCATGCAATAAGAAGAGTTTATTCTTACCAAGCAACTATGCTGCTGCATCCTATGATTTATTCATCTATCCATCAAAGGTAGGTGGATTTTCCTTCTTAAAATCATCTAGAAAGTATCCCCTATCACTCCTCCTGCAAGGATGATAACGATGGCAATCACGATGCTTGTCCGAACCAGAACTAGAATAGTACATGTGTCCATCACCTATCTTATCCGAAGTGTCCAAAAACCTGCCATCTCTGATTATGTTGTCTTTGTCTAACCTGTGACCACCATAAGACTTGCCACCATATGCCTCATTAGTTATGTCCTCCTGCTCATGGCTGATCCGAAGTGGTCCTTGTTGCTGCAATTCTGACAAACTTTGAAGTAGTATCGAATTCACCTCTGTTTGTTTCTCTTATGCCTACATGGTTTTGTCATTTCCTACCTTACAACTCCTTATTTCTTCCTTCAAGCTTCTTAATGTATCTACCAAACCAGAAGAGATCCCAACACCACGTTGCTCATTTAATTCATAGGGAGAGTTTTTGTAGTCTACCATCTTGCTAGCCATTTGATCTCTTTCTTGTAAGGCATACTATGTCAGCTAAACCAAATCACAATAAACCAACATACCTTAGCATAATTCGGGGAGGATACCTTGTCTGCAAGATCATCAAATCATCGTGATATATATATAACATAATCATAACAACATATAGACATATATCGACTAAGTGTATCAATGCACAAACATCATTCTAGTTAGTGTCCAATCATCAATGCAAGGCCATATCAACAATGAATTCTATGACCTCATGCATGAAAACAACCATTACTACATTGTACACATTGCCACATGCAACTATCAACATGCATAAGCGATTCCTAATCAACTAAACATATGTATGAACACATCTATTCGAGCATAAGCAATCAATTCTTGTAATTAACCTTTAAGACTGATACATGTACTCAAACAACTAAGAATGAAACTTCACATACAAGGATGTAATCAAGTTGCATATAATCATGTAACTAGTCATATACTTTTGACGATGCATTCAACAAAATCAACATCAAGTTCCTCATGACAACCTTATTGCAACCATGATCAACATGATGCAATGCAACAAGCACATGGAATGTAAGTGTAAGAGACACACATGCAACTAACATGCATGCATGGCCAACACATTCACCTAAGGAGAGTGAAACCACACTCTAGTACCAACCTGTAACACCCCCTCCTCCCATGTCTACCCAAGAAACTGGCTAGATGGGGTAAACATGCGATGAGAGAGGCCACTATAAAGGATTCAACATCCTTGGTGACCTTAAGGAAATGGAATCCAGGGAACACATCAAACAAACCCATCCACATCAGAAAAAACACGCTTAGGAGACATGTCAGCCACTTAGACATCTTGCCCCTAGGTCCCACTGATGTTTTAAGCCTTTTAACCCTTGGTTGCTCTCATTCTATAGGCATGACAACGTGTAGAAACCCAGAGTTTCTCTCATAGGCCTATGTGCCAGCATCCATGGACTCTTCTCAGCAAACTTGTGCTAGCATCCCCGAGATTTGAGCCACGTTTCTATCCTAGAATCCCAGCCTCTACCCAGAACTTGTTACAACCTCCAGAATCCATCAAAGACATGATGAAAATACTAATAAATCAAAACCAACCTTAGGATTAGGCCTGAGCATCCCCAACTGGGACTGACATTTTGTCAAACACTTGGCATCAATGCAACCTACAAGTCTAGGATACAAGACAGAGCATGAATGAATGAAAGCACTTATGAAACATAACTAGAAGGATCACCACCTTCTCCATTGAACTGTTATAACATAAACTAGGTCTTGCATCCATCATTTGAACAATTACAAGTAAATACATGAAATAAACATGACATGAACTAGTCATATAACCATGCTTATAACCATCATAAAACCATATAAATATCAGAGATATGACAACCATCAAATCCACATATAAACAAGTGAAAAAGTAAGAGAAATTAAGTTTTATTAATCATAGGCAAATCTGACTAGGTTTGTGACTTCCACATACCACCCGACCATTGACATGGCTGAATCAAATATTTCTTCCATCTAGTCACCCTCGTGCCATATTCCAAGCATGAATGCGGGATCTCATAGAATAACCAATCCAAGAAAAACTAAGGGAATCTAGAGGTTAAACCACCTCCACCCTCATCAAACTGTGGTCACACCAAAACTGATGCTTCAATCACAATGAACCGAACTTGGAATGCCATCAGGAAACTATCACTATCCTTGAGGAATTTTTTGTGTCCTTGTCTGTCAGGGTTTACCGCAATCCAATCCCAGATCACTGGGCCCTAAACAGAGACTAGTCTCTCAAGATTTACTGCAATCCAAACCCATGTCACTAGGCCTTAAATCGAGACTCCTCCCTCTAGCTTTACCATGTATCCTGCCAAAACCAGTCAAGGGATTCCTAGGACTTTGGGAATGAAAATTGAGACCACCTCCGCCTTGGATTCCGAAATCCATATGGAAAACCAGAGCTCAAAAACCGAAATAAACATTGCAACACCATGAAATCTAGAAAAAGGAAAGGCTAGGCTGAAAACAACTGTCATAACCTGGGAAAACCATGCCACGGACAACAAGAGAACCATACACCAACATTCAAATCCATGCATTTCCAAACCAGCTGTGAAATCACACATGCACTATGTTACTTGTAAGTATTCCTGCTGAAGATGCTTGATCTAACTTTTCTTCCTTTCCCTTTGCTTGCTTTTCCTTCCTTGCTCCAAAGCTAGAGTGCTACAAGAAAACTCTAAGTAACCAAGGGTGAGAGAGAGAGAATAATGAGGGAGCTCCAAACTTGAACTAACAAAAGGTTAGCAAAAGCTAGCCCATTTATGAATGAGGCCTCCATTTTCTTCATTTTCAATTATTTTCCTTCATTTTCCTCCTCACATGCACCCTACAACCTTTCACCTTACTTTTCTCCTATTTTCCTTTATTTTCATAAATAAATGTGCCAAAAATGTATTTTTGCCTTTTAATGCCTTAGCCCTAGACTTTTCCAATTTTACTTAGCCAAAACACACATACAGTGATGCCCACTAGTTTATCTTTGCCCAACATTCAACTTGGAATAAGTGTCCCTTAACTGTGGTCTTATTTTTCCTTTATTAACTTTTACATGAAATTTTCACCAGGGTTGTTACATCGAACATATGTATAACATTAGATAAATAAATGAGTATGGATTTAAAAATAAATAAATTTAGAGAATTTTTTAAGAACGTGAAGTTTTCCATAGGGAATAGGGGAAATAAATAGGTCATTAGAGCATTTCAATGTAGAGTGTGGAGAAAGATGTTATAACAATGAGGAAATTGTACTACATTGGGTTTTGATCCTCAATTTAATAACACATATTTATACACAATGAAAGGTTTAAGAGCTTATCTATGAAATGGTCTCAAATATTATTAATGGTATACATCATTTACTACATACAGGCAAGGATAAAAGTTATATGGGGCTATGATCTCATAAGAGTGGGGATGTATAAAGAGACTACACCTTTTTGTTTATATTTTTTATATCAATATTTGAATTGGTTGATAAAAATGTGGTTATATGATCTTCTAGGGATGCCATGTGGCATTAAGAGAGCATGCATATTTAGCCATCAATTTTTGGATGTTTGGGAGTTCCTCATTATTATTATTCTCATTCAATTTTGATGTTCTTTTTTTAGGGGTAGTAGAAGAGTCTTATTGAAAAGTTCCACCGTTGGTGGTTTTGTATTAATAATTGTTATTTTTATGGTATGAGAAGATGTTTGACTACATGAGTCAACATTGTTGATGAAATTGTCCATGGCTAAGAGTCTCTTGAGCTTATGTAATTGAGATTTCCTAACCAATAGAATTAGAACTTTCAAGGAAATGGAATAGAATAAGGGACTTCGTTGTATAGAAAGTGATTCATTTCCTTGGGTTGATAGGATGAAGGGTAAAGAGAATTGGAAGTTGATATTGATTTGGGACAAGTTGAGTAAACTTTTATAGTTGTGATTTCTATGTGATTGTGTGAACAAATAAATCTTGTGAGCTAATGACCTTATAATGATAGAGATTGGCATAGGTACCTATCCTTGTGGAATCATAGCCTCATGTAGAGGGTGTCCATTTGTAGAGAGAGAATGTGCAACAAATGCTACATATGGATAGAACATTTGCTATATGCAGTGAGTTCATGAATATTTCTTAAATATATGTTGTTTTCTATGTTTGTTTTATTTTATATGTTAATAAGATTGCAGTTCCTTTATTTTTGTGTTTCTTGGTTATTTTGGTGAGCTTGTGTGTGTCATGTGTAACTTCTTGATTTTCTTGATTAATAAAGAATGACACTAGAAATAATTTTTTGCTAAGAAGTTAGATTTTACTGTGTACCCAAGCATGGAACTACATGACAATTTTCCATCTTTGGGGGTACATCAAAGTTTGTCCCATTTTAGACATTTTTTTGTTCCTTTAGGGAAACATGGGAAGTCTATTAGGGAGGAACACTAAAATTAGGTGAATTAATAATTTGATAGGGATAATATAGTAGAATTAACGTGGAAATATTTCTACTATCCAATGATATAATATGGTTGTACACTCTTCCGATTTCAAATAAGTGATGGGATTCATCCCCATGGATTTTTGAAGATTATTCCATCAATCAAGCTTATTCATGATTATGTTTTTATGATTGTCAATCAATTTTGTAAGATGAAAATTTGGCACCTTGCAAGAAAAGTGATAAGAGAAGGTATTTCTAAACTCTTATTCAAGCATATTTTGGTTCATATCAGGTTTTAAAGCTGATGGTCTATACTAGGGATAGTAAGTCCCTAATTGTCCTATGGTCAAACCTTTCATCCATAATAGATTTCAAGTTAATCAAACTGACCAACTTCAATCTCAAGATGACGGATAAATTAATATGGGTCAACATGATGCTTGTACAAATCCTAATAATGTAGAACTCTAATCATCCACATGTAGAAATTTCACCTGTAGAGCAAATCGATATATGCAATGTCCTAAAGCATAATACTTGTTCTACTTCTACAAAACATTAAGTGGAAGCATAATCGAATTCATGAGCAACATCAATAGAAACATTCATAACTGATCAAGATGAAATAATCCACACATAACACAAGATATACCCAGGGGAAAGCACCAACATAAAACCCCAACCATGTATTATCAAGCAAGTTGGAAATCCTTCTTCACAGTACAAATAGAATTAGCTCTCAAGCTATTCAGTTCTCAATGAACATATGAAGATATGAAGATATGTCTCATGAACCACCCAAGCCCTGTTTATATAGGCTTTCCCTATGGTCCTTACGTAGTTTTCTTAGGAAATAATAGCAAAAGCATATGCTATTAATTCCAACATACTAAAAACAACCAATGGTCCAACTACGTATTCCTTGAGAACAATAGTTCCTCAACCATGCAAAAACTACTTACTAGAAATAATTAAGCATCTGATAGTACACTGTCCCACATCTGATCTTAGCTGGGTCTCTGACAAAACTAACATGTAATAGTTATCCATGAGTGAATCCTCAGTTATCTAAAATAATAGTTGTCACATGCATGCAAGCATTAACAAACTATATTTTATTATTTTAACAACTTGTTAAAATAATCTAACTAGACTTGACTAGTTAGAACTAAGTCAACTAATTCTCTCATTATAGAACTCATGCTTATTCCCTCAACCAGTGGAGGAAACTCATGTGCATGCTCACAAAGACTTCAAATTCGAATTTCCTTAATTAATTAACTCAACTGAATTAATTAATTAATTTTTCAAACTGTTGTTAAGCCCAAAATTAATTTTACTTCCTATAGATAGACTAGGGACTACTATAAATAGGAAGGGACCCAGAAATGCTATTTTTAGAACTTTCTATTTTTAGCAGTTTCACCTCTCACCCAATGTGGCCAATGACCTCTCTGGCCAAACTACTATTTTTAGACATGTTATTTTTGGCAGGTATATTTTTAGCACATTCTAAATTTAACATTTCTTGTTGCACACTTTTCAACACTCCCTCTCAACAAGAAAGGCTTTCTCTTGAACCCGATCCCATAACTCTGGAATGTTCTGCATGCAACACATCTACTCAGTCCACTTGCTCCAACAACACTTAGAACAAAAACACTCCCAACTGACCACTTTGTTGGGCTAGGAACATACTCTGATGCTGAAGCTCTACCTGCTGCTAACAAGTGCTCCCTCTTTGACATCTGCGCTACTGCAACATCTCCATGCATCTCGCACTATTGCACACCTCTCTGTGCCACCTAGCGCTGTGCAAAACACTTGTGCCTCTCGCATTGTTGCAGCCTGCTGGCTATGCGCTGTCCTGGGATTCCCTGCACTGATGCTCTCTCTGCCACTCCATCCACATCTGTCTCTAACCAATCAGTCAGTTCCTACTACTCCACATCGGGGCTCCTGTAGCAAGGTCTCATCCACGAGGTTGGGTACCTCAAGGATCCTGCCCCTCCTCCTTGGGACGATCACTCTATATCGCCCCACCTCCTACCTGGAGGTATGGATGATTGTGATCCCTCAACCCACCTGGCTCGAAGTTCCCCCCTACTGGAGGTCTCTGCATGAGTAGATGTCTCTACTCGATCTCCACTCAGCTTCCCCTATTGTAGCTGCTCCACAACCTCCTGAAGTTGCTGCACCAATCGTGCCTCCTCCACCATTGTCTGAGACATCTTTTGGCTCTGCATGTTGAGAGGTATTATACCCTCCCTCTCAACCACCAAGTCTCCATCAGTTGCTTTGCTACTCAAGGCTTTGCATGCATCTTGAACCTCAAGAGCATACAGGTTCTTGACCCGTGAACCAATCTACTTCACCTGTCTAGTGATGATGTGTCTAAGGAAAACCTTTCCCTTACTGAAGACTACATCATAGCCTCTGTCTTCCAGCATCGCGATCGACACCAAGTTTCTCTTCAGTCCTGGTACATACTTGACATCAGTCAAGGTAAAGCGAGATCCATGCTCCCTCTGAAAAGTAATCGTGCCTACACCTAAGACACTGTACTTCTCATCATTACCCATTGCTACGAGTATCTGGAGATCTTTCTACTCCAAAGTACTGAACAAACTCTTGTCGCTGGTCATGTGGAAAGAAGCTCCACTATCAAGAAACCAACCACTTTCCACCATGGATGAAACCATGCATGTGAAGAGTGTGAAATCCAACTCAAACTGTGAAGCAAGTGCCTCACCTTTAGATCCTTCCCCAGATCCCTCCTTGGATTTCCTCCGTGGACAATTTGAGGCATAATGGCCCACCTCATGACAATGAAAGCATCACACTTTTGATTTGTAAACCTTCTTCTCATCATTGGAAGAACTGGATTCAAAAAGAGAAACCTTCTCCTTCTTTGCTTTGGCAGCCAAAGCGCAATTTTCTTCATCAGATTCCTTTGATGAAGATCTGTCCCTGGTATTCCTCCTGATCTCCTCTTGCACAAGATTTGGCCAAAGTCTCTCCCATCCTGGCAATTTCTCCTGACCATTGATAGAGTCCTGATAGGAATGCCAACTCTTCGGAAGACCATGGAGAGCCAAGCTCACCAAGTCCTCATCATCGACAGTCACCCCCACACTTCCTAGCTCATCCCGACATTGCGTGAACTTCGTGAGATACTGGGGCATACTATCTCCATTCTCACACTTAATGTTTCTGAGTTTTATCCTTCAGCGCCATTCCACCAGCTCAAAACTCAACCGCTTTTGATCTAAAATTCGTGAGAACAAAGTATTTCTCGTATAGAGATCGACTGTATCGACATTCACTGGATATCTTACCTTCCAAAAGAAGGATGAATCCAGAGGCTACCTAGCCCGATTACAGACTCTGCCTGAAGAAATAAAACATAATCACTTTCTAAATAATAGATCTGATGATCAATCCTCGCTTTGATATCCTGTAGAAATTTTTCTACAAATCAACCCGCTTCGATACCATGTAGAACTTCTTCTACAAATCAGCTAGCTCTGATACCATGTAGAAATTCTGAATAATATGACACTTATTCATAGAGATTGTCCTGATTATACACTATTTGCGAAATCATGCATAATACATAACCTCCTCTATGTTCATCATCAATTTTGCAGTATTAAGAAACAATCACATGCGCACATTGAAGCATCAATCACACATATCAACACAATATATCACGGGGAAAGCATGCAGCTGAAAACCCCCAACGATCTGTATATTATATTGATTGAGAATATGTAACAATACATAGTACAATACTCCTCACAAGTACTCAGTACTATCTCCACCTATTACACACAAAGTAGCTCAGATCTGAATCAATCACAGGTTCAAATCTCCTCCGCTGCTTGCCTGCCTCCACTGCGCAATCCTACATGAGAATAGATGAGAATCAGCTTCAAATTCGTATTCCATTTGCCTATATCACGCAATCCTCATTGGCAATACTCAATCCATTGATTGTGAAAATCTCATGCACAACTATAGTCACAACTGACAGTTGTCTTGCCCTTTCACTCACCTCTAACACTTGTCTCCACTGAACTGTCGATGCATTGAGTTAACTGATGTATTCTTTAGTTGATTTATGAGTTAATAATTAGTGAATTAATTAATAATTAATTCACACCACTCATCACTAGTGTATTTGTTAGTTAGACTAAATACAACTAGTTCAACTAAGTCAAACTAAACACAACTCCATCAAATCCTCATTCAACTCAACCAAACTCAATCACTTGAGTTCTAACTGAAGTCCTTAATGCAATGGCTCAACTAACCCATAAGAAAAATGTATTTCCTTCTCGCAGCTGCACGTGCCACATCTGTAGCTCGAACTGAAGTGCTGCAAGAGGATAAGATAATGTTTATAGTCCAAATATTATTAAGACCTAATAATATTCGACTGTTCTATATTTAGACTCGCAATCTAAAAGTAGACTCTGCCCATATGTATAAAAATAGAAGTCCATCTATTTTTACCAACATGACCAATCATCCACAAATAGCATCCTGCAACTCATAGACCATGATCCATATGTCTAAAAATAGACATAGTCTAAAAATAGACTTTGCACCAAAAATAGCCTGCGGGCCCACTTAGTGAAGGCGACTTCTTTTCACTAAGCTCCATCATCTTGTTGCATTTTCAACAAATGTCATCTTCAGTTTGATATTTAAATTCCAGTGCTTCCGCTATTGTGAGTGGTGAACAAATGCTCTCTTCTAGGTATGTTGGCTACTGCTTACATATTTTTACAATGGGCAGACTTGGCTTGACAGAAGGGTATAACACTAGATTTTTTACAGCATCTCCCTTTGTAATAGTCATGTTACCTTCTCGGCAGCCAATATATACATCAACTATTTCTAGCCAAGGTCGACCCAGAATCAAAGGATGCCCATCCAACCTACTCCTTGGGTTTATAACCAGGAAATCTACTGGATATTCCCATGATTCAACAGAAACTGTGATATCTTGTAACGTCCCTTCTAGTCTTACCACCGATCGATTAGCAAGTTCTAATATACCGGTGGTTGGTTCTAAGGCTGTAATACCAAGTGATTGGCAAGTTTCTATTTTTAATATGTTAATGGTAGCTCCTAGGTCAACTAGTGTATTTGGAAAAGAGTAGCCATATGTCTGAACTATTACTATGGGGTTTCCAGGATCTTCGTACTTTATTGGATTTTCCTCTCCCAAGAGTAGATCGGATAAGGTTCCTACAACATGGATAGTGGGTGAGGTTTTTACCTTCCTCACAGGCTTCTTTACACATAATTCTTTGATCTTTTGGCATATATGGGAATGTCTTGAATAGCCTGGAGGAGAGGAATCTTAATACACAAATTTTTTAGTTCCCCTACAAAGTCAAAATTAGGGTAGGTGATCACTTTAGGTATCGTTGGCCTTTCAGGGAACATAAGAGAAGTGACTATAAGTTTTTCAGGGTTTTCATGCTGATCTATTTCTTGCCTTGCTTTGATTCAGTATTATTTACAAGTGGTGGAACATGTACAAGTGATGGAATATGTACAGGTGGAGTTACACTTTCTATTCAACATTGGTCCCTGTTTTCCTCAGGGGTTATGCACATCTTGACCTCAATCTGAGCTCATTACATTCTTTCTGCTCAATCTCATATTCTGGATTTTCAATAATCTGTACCAACTAGACTGGTCTGTTATTAGGATTTGGGTTCGGCTAAGTTGGTAACTGTGGCCGCAGAAGAGGTTGAGAATTATGTTGTAATGTATAAGGAGCTGATAGTGTGGGTTGAGGCTGAGGCCTATGCCCATAGGTACATTATATATCCCTACAGGTTGTTGCCAGTTTGTAGACCAATTCGGATTTTTAAAGGTGGAGGCAGACAATTGGGGTTGATAGGGATTGCCTTTCCAAACAAGAGTAAAAGGAGAATTTGGCCAGCCACTTCCTGGAAAAGATTGTGCTGGCCAGGATGTCATAGGGAATGGCGGGCTTTTCCGATTTGGGTTGGGTGATTGGCCTTGGCAGGCTGCCCCAATGTTTTGCTGTTGATTAAACTACGAGGAAGGAAAGAATTAGGATGCGTCTTGTGACATACCTATAGGTTTAGCTTGCCATTGTCGATGTTAGTTCATCAAATATACCCGTTTGTTTCCTCCTCTACTTCTTTGAATACTTCTTTTAGCCTAGGTAATGATGGACACTGTTCAGTGTTGTGAACTTTAGTACAGATGGTGCACGTCTAAATCATGTCTAACAGGAATTCCCATTGGTTGTGCTTCTTCCGACAACATGGGCAAAAGATGGCCAAATTTTGTTCTACTAAAGCCTATTTTTGTTTGGCATGTAGGATGTCTAGTTGTGTTGTAAGAGTGCCCAGGATGTCCATCTTAAAATATTCCAGGAGGTTGTTGATCTCAATCCATGTTACACCTCCACTATGGGGTTTTCTTCCTCTACTCATTGGATCTCAACTAGCTGCTCCTGTACGCGTGCTTCCTCGCAAATACTTGATACACAAACGAATAATTTCATCATAATCTTCCTGATAAATATCTCCATTTCCCATTAAGTTTAGAGTTTCTACCCATTCCTCTTTCATTCCTTTAATCAATATAGCTCTTAGGAATTCTTTTGGTAGGGCAGTGTGTGGAGATCTCTACAAATTATAATTAAATCATTCTACATATTCTTCTAGTGTTTCATTATCTTTTGTAGTCATTTTAAAAATCTCATCTTTCAGTTCCCTAGTTTTACAAAAATCCTGGTATATTTTAAGGAAGGAGGTTTTCATTTTTTCCCAAGAATTGATGGTTCACCTACCTAGACCCATAAACCATCTCAAAGTTTCCCCCTTTAGAGTGGAAGGGAACAATTTCAATTTTTAGGGGTCGATGGTATAGTCATACCTTCTATAGAGGACATCAAACTCAAACATGAAAGCATCAGGATCCTCTATGATCATCCCATGGAAGGTTGGGATGCTCTGCAGAGGAATAACCTTCATAGGGGCATTAGCCACCTAGTCCACTATGGGGTACTCTATTGTCGAGGTTTAACGTTGGGGTGGCTAATCTGCCATTTGATCAAAGATATGCCAATAATATTCAAGGATTTCAAGGGGTGCTTCTGAAGTAAGTGATGAGCCCTGGAATTGGGTAACTTTTAGGCTCATTTTGCCTAGTTGTTCTTCGTTAATCCACCATTTTTCATAGTTTATGCATGTTTTTTAATGTATATTTATGTTAGTTGAATGAATGAGGGTGGTCACTTTACCAAGAAGGCTAATACGTGGTTATTTCAGTTTTTTGGACAAATTTTGGAACGAAGCCAAGCAATTATGAGCCAGATGATAGCCAAGCATGAAGGAACAAGGGTGAGTATTCATAGAAAGGATGTCCCTTGCATTAAATGTCCCTTCCTCGAAATCTCCACCCTCAACTCGGAGCTCAGCAGGCCACCTAAACGAATCCTAAAGGCAGCCGAGCAGCTTTGTGAAAAGTGATTGTTTACTGGCAGTTGGAACAACCGAGCCCCTTAAGTTAAGGAGAGCTGCTGAGGACCCTCGCAGTGCATAAATAGGAAGGCTTTCAGCCTTCGTAGGTTACTTTTTGGACTGTTTTTATTTTGCACTAGAGTGCTGTTATTTTCTTAGCTCATTATGTAGCTATTGTTGTATAACTTTCTTGTGACATGGTTATTTCTAAGTAATGGGAAGTAGCTTGATTTGGCATCAGTTCTGAGTTTTCTTAGGATCCTGTATCTCTTGGGGTTGGGCCCAACCCAAGTTCCAAGGCTTCCTTTGTGTATTGTTATTTTCTGTTTATGTCTTTGCAAAATAATTTCTGTTAAGTAGATTAACATCTTGCTGGTTACCTAGGTCATGGTTGATGATTAGAAAGGTTTTTCATGTCCAGATTGAGTTGATAGGTTAATAAAATGGAATATCTTCAAAAAAATGCCATCAAGCACCTCTGATCTCACCTCTCCCTCAGTGGGATCATGAGCTGTGACAAAGGTGACCTTGCTACCACCAAAAACACTGTCTTTGCTTCACCATGCAATTACTACTGTTAGATTCTCATTTGCTGAAGTTGATATCAGTTGTGGTTACATGTTTAGGTTCATGATTGCTTAGTTGCATATTTACTTCATGTGATTTCATTACAAATAAACTTCTGTTCATTTCCTTTGTTGTTATTTAGGTCAGATTAGGTTGAAGTAGCTAGGTCATTGATTTTCCAAGTCTTTGCTTGTTCAGTTTTGAGAAATAACTTGCAGAGCACCTGTAATACCTCTCCATCTACCTGTACTCCATCAATCCCATCTGCTCCATCCTCCAACTGGGATTCTTGCCTCACGTTTTCCATTTGTTCACTTTGCCCTAATTCCCATATTTTTGTGCAACATTGCTCCACTCTGCCTTGAACGAATCCAACCATCCTCGCCACTCCTCAGCTCCATTCCCCAAGTCCTGGACCTCCTCACACCCTGATTTCACCTCCATACCCACTCCTTCATCTTTCTCCCTCCATCCATCCTCCAAAATCCCATTTCTGAACATCCTGTAGAAAATTACAGACATCCTGTAGAAATTCCAGAACATCTTGTAGAACCCCTGCAGACTTCCTGTAGAAGCTCACGAAACAGGTTTCTTGATAGCCAAACTCTGTAAAACTCTCTGGAAGGGTGTTAGGGACCCCTTAGGCCCTCTCTGAACCTTCCTGACCTCCTCCAAGCATTTCCTCTCGCCAATCCACCTCTACACAGTCAAAAAGAGAAATCACATGCATGATAATTCTGACAACTTATTCAAAAATACAAAAAGATCTTTTATTCAGATTTTACCATAGAAGTAGCTTAGACACATGCATTTTACCTTCTTAGAAGTCAATGGCCTCTCTCCCAGTAGCTTGCATCCTCTTTCTTGCATCAATAGGGCTAGCTGGTAAAATTAGGGTTTGCTAGGGTTTGCATTTTCTTTTAGCTTTTCAGTTTCTTTCCGCAAGTAGATTAGATTCCTTCGAGCTAGCTTCCATCCATCAATTAAAAATCTTCTTCTCAGAGCTCATAGAAGTTAGCTTAAGCCCCTAGCGGACTTGTGCCAGCTGACCAAGTGACAGCTGCGGCAAGAGCTAGTACTTGTGCACACAACACCATCGCTTCCAAGTTTGTTACAAACTACTGGGTTGATAAAAGTAAAGAAGGGATTCCCAGGAGTTGCAGCATTATTGATGCAATACTGGAGCCCACCATTCTTTTTGGCGTCGTTTCTGGGGAAGCATCAAAGTATTTGTGATTGTCGCTTTTCTTCTATTTTCTACTACAACCTTCTTCCAAGTAGTTTATTTCATTTCCATTTTGCAATTTCATTTCCGCAAAAGTAGACTAGACATTTCCTGCTTTCCTAGACTAGCATTTCAATTCTGCAAGCGTAGATTAGCATTTCAATTCCGAAATTTCAATTCTGCAAGAGTAGATTAGCATTTCATTTCTGCAATTTCCTTTCAGCAAAATAGATTAGTCCTTTCCTGCTTTCATTTCAATTCCACATTTTCATTTCAACAAGATAGATTTTAGTTAGTTGCAATTCAATCTCTTTAAGTTTTGCAGGAACAAGAAAAAAAAAGAAGAAGCAAAAAGCAACCAAAAATCTTTCATTTCATGCCTCGTAGGAACAGAGACAATACCAGAAAATTCTTACCCAACAGCCCCACCACATCACTGAGTCACCCTTATCTCTTCTTTGGTTGCCGTGATCTGGAAGAACCTATAGGTGAACCTCCAGAGATACACGAAGACCCTATAGCAGAAGAAGAGCAAGAGAACATTCGTCTTGAGACCATGGCTGAACACAGAAACAATATAGGAGATAACGATAGAATAGAAGTTGCCTTTCCCATCTGAGAGACCAATGGGGACATGGAAATGAAGAACATAAGTCCCTTAGCCTTACCTCACTTCCATGGGTTGACCACTAAAGACCCTGATACCTTCCTGTTTGAATTTTTTGTCCTTTGTCGAACTTATGACTATGCTGAGGACCAGCAAAAGCTAAAGCTCTTTCATTCTACCCTCAAGGATGTAGCACTACACCGGTTCATGGGGTTACCTAGAAACAGTATCACCACTTAGGCTTAGATGCAGCAAGCCTTTAACAACAAATACCAAGACTACTGTAGGTCAAAAGAAACAAAGGGAGAGATCTTTCGGATGACCATGGGAAATGATAAGTCTTTAGAAGACTACGAGGAAAGGTTCCAACTTAGTTATAAACGGGCCAGGTGCACACTTGTCCCTGAATCTCTGAAGCTAGTTCTGCTCCAAGGAGTCCCTGAAGACCTGCTTGATACCATTCATTTTCTAGCTGGGGGAGACATCTACCAACTACCTTATGAGGACATAAAGACTGTATTTAGAAACCATTCTAGGGCAGCACAAAAAAGAGGTAGGGGGAACTCACTTTCAGCTAGTACCACCTTCTCCAAGCATGAGTTTGCTAATCAGATGGAAGACCTCAAAAGTGAGATGAGACAAACCATTTCCATTCAACTTGATACTTTCCGAATCCAACAAAAGAAAGAGGAATTTGATAGGGATTTGGCCATTTTCTGTCCTAGATGTACAAGGAAGCACCCTAAGAACGAGTGTCCATTGCACTGAGTAGAGGTATGTTTCGTTTGTGAGGAAGACCACCCCACAAACCAATGCCCAACCTTTCCCGAATTTAAAGCCATGTACCAGGGGACTGAGGAAACCATTGAACCTCTCTACTTCCTCAACCAAAGGAGGCCGCATGGACCCAGACCTTACCAGTAGGGGATGCCAGGGACATACCAAGCTTATTATAGCCCCAACCAATCCGCTCAAATACCTTCTTGGGGTCCCCTTGCTCATCCTTCCTGGTCTGAACCTCCTCCGCGGTCTTATCCATCTCAATACCATACTCAACCTACTGCTCATTCATTTCACTCCCATGTCCAGCCACAGCCTTAGTGGAATGCACCTCAGCAGGGGTGGAGGCCCCAATACAACTCTCTTCCCACCATTCTGCCTCCACCACCTGCTCAACCACAACCAATACCTCCTGCTCCTCTAAGACAACCCCAGATGCCTGCTCAACCAAACCCGAACCCCAACAACGGACAGGCCCAACAGGTATACACTGGGGAGACAACATGCCCTACCTATGCTGTGGAGATCCAGGAGATCAACCTGCGATCTGGAAAGGTCCTTCCAGATCGCCAACCTCCTGCCCTAGAGGATGAGGAAGAAAAACACGAAAGTGAACCCAAAGCCAGTCCACCCTTTCCTGAGCGACTAACAGTAACCATGCAACCAAACCCAGAGGAGACTGAACTTCTAGGAGAACTTAAGCAGTTGTGTGTGAAAATACCACTTCTCCAGGCCATAGAAGATGTACCAATATATAACAAATTGATCAAGGAGAAGTGTTTTAGGCACCCAGGCAGGTGAAAGAGAGATGCCCAGACTATTAATGTCATAGGACAATTGTCTGATCTAATGTTGGGGTAAGTAATCTGTCCAAAATATTTGGACCATAGGAGTCCTGTAGTTGATGTCCACATCAATGGCACTATAATCCTCGACACCTTGATTGTGTTGGAAATAATACTGAGAAGGGGGGGGGGGGGGAATCAGCATTATCTGGTCAATTATTTTCTTTTTCAAAACCAGAACATATACAGTACTTCAGTTAGATAAAACCGCGTATATATGCAACTATAGATAAGGAAACCCGTGTATACCATATAGACTTATAATTTAAAATATTCTACAGATGTTGAACATTAATCTGTGCATCAAGATCATATAAACAGTAACTAAGAACAAAAAAATAGAGTAGAAGACAATCACACACAAGAACACAAGATATAAGGTGGAAACTCAATGTGGGTGACAACCACCTGCTGTAATATGTCTCTATCGTTTCAATTAGAACTTCTTTTTACAATGATTATGTACTGGTGTAGTCCTTTACCAGTACGCAGGCTGCTACCTGCAGAGAGCTACAACCCTCTCTTGTTTTCCAGCTTCTCCTGGAAGGGAGCTATAACCCCCTTAGTTCTTATACTAGTTGAGATACTAGTACGCAGGCTGCTACCTACAGAAGACTACAACCTTCTCTTCCCTCCAGGGACCACGTTTCATAAATTTTTAGACTAGATCCACAAATAACATCAATCAAACATCAAGAATTTCAGCATCAACCAATCATCTTTTCACCAATCAAAACTGAATCAAAATAAGACTTCTCTGACAACTGTACCCAGATCATAATAACAGTAATCACACCCCACTTCTGAACCCAGAACACTATAGCAATAAATAGAAGCAGCTAGAACATAAATCAAGAGATGTACGCTACTTCACTATTCAAAAACCTGCGTAGAAATCTATAAATTCATTCTTTCAAACATTCAGTTATTATATAACCCAGATTATCAAATTTATAGATCAAGCGTGTGCCACATATCATAGATCAAAATCATATAGAGATACCACTATTCCAGCCTTAAGATTTTGACCCATCAATACAACTTATCCTTCTCCTTGCGCTTAGGTTCCTTCTTCATTCAGATCCAGATCTGCACCATAACCCAATCACAGTATTCTAGATCTAGCACATTATCAGATATTCAATAATTCAGAAGATGCCTTGCCAAATGATCTCTTTCCTCTTTTATAGCCTTAGGCCTTTCACAATGCCACGGACCTAAAACTATAACAATTCCATACCATGGACCCAATACTTGGGATCAACACTTTTGGATGCAATACCACACACCAAAACCATAGGATCAAAACCTGTCGGACTAATACCATAAACCAACCATAATATTTCCCATGTGCGTGCGCTTTTCTCTGCATGAAAGTGCGTGAACTTTTCTCTGCATGAAAGTGCGTGAACATTTCTCTTCATGAAAGGAACTTTTCTCTGCATGAAAGTGAGTGAACTTTTCTCTGCGTGAAAGGAACGTTTCTCTGCATGAAAGTGCGTGAAATTTTCTCTGCATGAAAGGAACTTTTCTCTACATGAAAGTGCGTGAACTTTTCTCTTCATGAAAGGAACTTTTTCTGCATGAAAGTGCGTGAACTTTTCTCTGCATGAAAGTCCGTGAACCAAAAAATAACTTTGCTGCACTATAATTTATCATCTGAGATGAGTGGGTTGCCATCAAGTAAAACATTTGTATCATAATGCCAACAGATAGTTGGATTTCTTGAAAAAAATTCTACCATGGTCAGATTTCTTGAAAAAAAATTCACCATATTTCGTCCTGACGAAATTGCGAAATTGTGGCCTCTATCAACAACATCCATATTTATTTGGTATTAATATTTTGCGTTTGTGAGAACAAC
The DNA here is from genome assembly GCA_000404065.3 of Pinus taeda. Classification (NCBI taxonomy): domain Eukaryota; kingdom Viridiplantae; phylum Streptophyta; class Pinopsida; order Pinales; family Pinaceae; genus Pinus; species Pinus taeda. The sequence continues at coordinate 58,515 of APFE030405323.1, forward strand.
TGAGAGAAGGGACACGAGAAGAAAGTATTGGCTAATAATACTCTATAGAAAATGTGGGCATCTTTACACATATTTAAAAGTAATTAGGTTTCTAATTTGTCCATAAAACAATGGAAATTCCTGTAAGATTTTGATAAAATTTGGCAGCAATTTTGGGAAATCTAGGTTATAATTGTCAAGTTTCAAGATTTTGAGTGCCTATGAAATTTTTGATGGTGTTGAATCCATTTCCACTATCAAAAACAAGATTCAAGCACTCAGGGTATCAATTTTTTTAAGAAAAAAAAATCTGGTTCCAACAAATTTTTGCCAATCTTTAGACAACTCCATACAAATATGAGCTATTAATACTCTGGATTTGTGAAAACAATGGAAATAAGGGAGATGGATCGAAAGTATTTGGTATTAATGTTGTGCGACCGAATGCAATCACCAACTCCTTGGAAAAAGAGTGGAAGCTGCGTCGGAGAACATGTTAGCATCAGTTTCTTGGCATTGTCTTTTTAGCGAGGGGATTGTTGGAAGGTTGGGCCAGCTCATCATCAATTTGAATCGAAAAAGGATTGAATTGCAAAAAACAAAACAAAAAAAACTAATGGTCTCATATACTATTTTTAGTCTCGTGGCCCTTAAAATATCATTTCATTTCATTAAAATATATCCTACCCTATTCATTTGGAAATTGATATATACAATATTTTTATTTTGGGAAAAAAATTGTTCGTTGATTTCATCGATGGCGGGCTCACTCACTCCTCATCACGATGCTTCCTTTTTCAACTATTGCGGAAGAAGAGTTAACGGGAAACAGGAAGCAAACGTGATTTGCAGGGATTCTCAGACTCTATTTAGGGTTCGAAGAATAGATTGAGCTTTCGAGAGATGAGGCCAAAGTGGGGATGGATCATGGCATCATGTCGAGATAGATTGTTGAAAAGGTTTGGGAGGAAAAAGAAGAAGTATTTTGTTGCTTTGTTGATCAAAACAACATTTGACACAGTCCCTAGGGATAAGTTGTGTCGTAGAATGGAAGAACTTGAAATTCTTGTGCATTATAGAGCCGATGTCCATAGACTTTATGAGGAAGTGAAAGTCAAAATTAGAACCTCAGCAAGTATTTCAGAAAGCTTTAGAAGTGACATTGGAGTCAAGCAAGGTTGTCCTCTATCCCATACTCTTTTTGGTCTATATATTGATAAATTGGAAGAGCGGCTAAATCTGCAAGGTGGAGATGGTGTTCGGTTGGGGGAGTTTGTGATAAAACTTCTTTTATATGTTGATGATATAGTATTGATTTCTAAATTGACCCATGGATTGCAAATGCACTTATATGCCCTTGAACATTTTTGTAGAGCAGCGGGAATGCAAGTCAATACTAGCAAGACCAAAATAATGATTCTTTCTAATAAAAGGAAGCAGAGCCAGCATACTTTCTTCTTTGAAGACAACATTCTTGAAGAAGTAAATGAATACAAGTACGTTGGGATTGATTTCAAAAACAAACTCAATTGGGAGGAATGCAGAAAGAAGAGAATTTTAGGAGGGTGGAAAGAATTATATGCTCTTTAAAACAGATGTAGAGAGGCAGAGTTATGGGACTGGAAAAGGATTAATGTGCTTTTTGGACTCCTAGTTTGTCTAGTGATGCTATATGGGTGTGAATTGTGGGATAGCAGCACTCCTGTCTCAAAATGGAAACAAATTGAGAAAATCCAAAAACGCTTGGTCATGAGCAAGTTCAAAATAAAAAGTTCAGTACCTTATGAGATAATGTTGAGTGAAACATGAGCAACTCCCATTGAAGCAATTGCTATGGTGCGGCTCATAAGATATCTAAAAAGAATTGAGCAAATGGGAGTAGGTAGATGACCTAATGTTATCTTCAATGAAGACATGAGTGAAAGAAAGAAAACTTGGATGAAACAAAACTACACATGGATGCAAAAATGGAATATCTACCTCAATGTCTATCCCACAAATAGCAAGGAGCTAAAGGATTTTGTTATGGAGAAGTTTCGTAAAAAGGTATGGGGAAAAGAGTTAGGTAGAAAGAAGAAATATTACATTAAGGAATTCAAGCCTACGTGTGATCTATAACAAAAGAGTTCATTGGAGCTAACATTTCGTGGAGGGAAAAGGTTCTTATTGCTCAATTAAGGACCAACTCACATCAACTTCGGTGTGAAACAGGATGGTGGAAAATACCTAAAGAAGCTTGGGAAGAACGAGTGTGTATATTTTCCACGTCTGGGGTTGTGGAATCAGAAAAACATTTCATTTTGGAATGTGATGCATTCAAAGGCATCAAAGAAATATATGAGAACATGTGAGAATCAGTTTCTTGGCATTGTCTTTTTAGCAAGAGAATTGTTGGAAGGTTGGGCTAGCTCATCATCATTTTAAATCGGAAAATAATTGAATTGCAAAAAATGAAAAACGTAAAACAAATAGTCTCATAGAGTATGTTTAATATCGTATGGGAAGACTTGGTTCATGCAACCTGGAGAAACCAAGGATTGGATTTGGGATTGGTGGACATAGTGACGAACCCCAACACATTGATATGTCCCAATGGAAACCAATAGTAATCGGAGTAGTCTAACGAGGCGGAGGAATTGCCCGGAACCTCTGTGGGTCAGAAAATTTTCTGACTTCGGCCACCGAAAGTTTTTTCCCTCAAACCTCGATGTTCGTCGCTCCGTGCAAGAATGTCTGGAAATTCGATAAGAGTCCGATGTGACTGTCTAGAATTGACATGACATCTTTGTAGATAGTAATACATACATATAACATGTATGAAGGATGGTAAACTTCTTTGCCAAACTTTTCGATGACCATCAAAACAAGCCCTGATACTGTCCACGTCGCTATCCGCGGTCACAATGCACACAATTAAAGCATGGATCGACTGTCATTCGAAATTTAAATTTTGAATTTTCAAAATGTCACGCATAGCTACATGAATTTTTAATTTTCAAAATGCCACGCATATCTACATGAACACAGGAGAGGCAGGATTTCTATGGCCTGGATTTTTTCAAACATAACGACTATGTTTCAATGGCTCAGCTGTCTCAATATCCATAAGCTTGCCTTCCTTCTTCGATACTGATGGAGACCCTAAGTTTTAGAAGTCGCTGGGAGTAGGTTGATAACACTGTGGCAGGGTGAATCTCAGGCATGCTTATTTTCCTTTTTCAAATTTAATTCCATTTTGTGCATGAAAATAATCATTTACGTCTTTTTTATGGTTGAAATGCAAACATTGCAGGTTTCTCTTAAGTTCGCAGAGCTAACACTCTGGGCTTAATCCTTTTCAAATTTTCCCAAATCCGCAGAGCCGATGAAGCACCTTGAAAATATTGTCATATAATCATGAACGGTAGGAAGAATTTTGTCTTCTTAGCTCCTTGAAATACTGAAATGAGATAAGTGTCAAAATCCTTTAGAATACTCACAAACCTCCACCACATTAATTATTACTATGTTGTAATGGTTGTCAAATAACCATATTTATCCTCTCTACACACCTCGATCCCACAGAGTTGCGGTCAAGTGAGGGACGTCATAATTGAGAAGAATCAGCGCATATGACCGTGGGCTTTTACTGTTATCGGACATTGAGAGAAGGAAGTCGGCGTTATTGTTCTCCATAACTTTCATGGTTTTTCTGCTTCAATAGTCAACACAAATTTTCTCCTTCAACAATCGCAGAAAGAGAGGTTCCACATCATTCCATTGTCGGATCCTCCAAAGTTATAAGTGAGCTCCTAATTTTAGTGACTCACTTCAAGTCAGTCTGGGCGATAATGATTTCCCAAGAATGAACTTTTGTTCATTGATAGTTTGATGTAGATTTATATTTTAAGCTATATAGTACAATGTTGTATTTTCATGTTTGTAAGAGTCTGGAGCACAATTTACTTAAAAATTTACTACTTTAAAGTCACAGCTTTTGGCAGATAGTTTGTTGTAGATTTATATTTTAAAATATAAATATTTATTTATTTTTTAAAAATATAAATATTTACAAATAAGTGAATTCAAAATGTTATTAAATATTGATTAATTAAAAAAAATTGTGTTTTTATATTTTTCGAGAAATTAATTTTTGATGATTAAAATGTTTGAAACAAATTATTTTTAATATTGAAAAACTTAATAATTTAAGTTACTAACATTAATATGTTTAAATATAATTTTGAAGTTTTTTCAAAATAAGAAAGGCAAAAATATCTTATTCTATTTGTATTGTGAGTATATAAATTTTAAATGGATATTACATTCTTATTAATGTTTATTAATTACAGATTGTGATAGAATAGGATTATAAGTTATGTAAATATATTACTTTACCTATTTATCTTGTATTTAAATGTTACCAACAAAACAACTTTATTATCCCAACTAATTATGCATTTGAATGTTATGAATTGATTGTAAAGAGTATATTCAAGATCTTTCAACTGCTCAATTGTTCAATTAAATTTTCTCCCCTTCAACTTCATATCAAAAGTGAAAGAGTAGCAAACATTCAAATTTAAAGACAATCCAATTAATTTAAAACTATGTAATTAAGAAAATAAATTTCCAAGTTTTAAAAAGATATGCATAAGAACGAAAGTCTAGCTTGAATGCTAAATGCTACTATTGAAGAAAAACTATTTAACATAGCTAGTTGTTTATTACTCCAACAATAAGATATAAGATATTATCACTCCCATTTAGCCTACTAGTGATGATGTTATTGTGGCGTAAACTTAGAAAAATATTTTACTATAAGATATACCTTAAAACAAATTGTTCTAAGAAATACAATGCTATGATGTGGAGAAGTGAAAGGAATTGAATGAAAAATATATATCCCATGCGTTGGCCATGTGACTTCCCCTCAATGCTCGAAATATCATTATACCACATGGCACGTTGATAGATGTTGGAACAATGTGTCTTATTGCAAAATGAAATCCAACATTAATCATTTTAAATTGAAAAAATTAAATATATCAAAAATTAACATGGTATAAGGAAATCCACTTTTATATTAAAAATATTCTTTTATTAAATTTGAAGTTATAATTTTGATATAAATAATATGACGAAATTGAAATGATGACAAAATTACAAAAATTCAAATTTATAAAATATTTAACTTTATTTATTACCTAATTAAATTAAATTTTCATATTAAATTTATAATCAAAATACGATAATTTTTTTAATAATAATTGAGTTACTATATATTATAACTCCACTATTGAATTCATATAATTCAAGAACATTTAGAATGCATATTGAAAAAAGAGAGCTAGTTATTATTAGAAAGTTATCACAGTGAGGTTCATGTTAAATAAGTTGAAAAAACATAAAATTATAAAATATAAACTTTTAAGATGTTAATTAATTGATTATTATTAATATTGTTGGATATTTTATTATTTTATATTAATATGTATTTTTATCTTGCAACTGCTCAATTGTTCAATTAAATTTTCTCCCGTTCAACTTCATATCAAAAGTGAAAGAGTAGAAAACATTCAAATTTAAAGACAATCCAATTAATTTAGAAACATGTAATTATGAAAATAAGTTTTCAAGTTTTAAAAAGATATGCATAAGAAATAAAGTCTAGCTTGAATGCTAAATGCTACTATTGAAGAAAAACTATTTAACATAGCTCGTTGTTTATTACTCCAACAATAAGATATAAGATATTATCGCTCCCATTTAGCATACTAGTGACGATGTTATTGTGGTGTAAACTTAGAAAATATTTTACTATAAGATATACCTTAAAACAAATTGTTCCAAGAAATACAATGCTATAATGTGGAGAAGTGAAAGGAATTGAATGAAAAATATATATTTGATGTGTTGGCCATGTGACTTCCCCTCAATGCTCTAAATATCATTATACCACATGGCACGTTGATAGATGTTGGAACAATGTGTCTTAATTGCACATCTCAATCTATAATCTTCAACCTTATCTTTTTGTTACTTTTATGAGATTTTTGGGTTGTTTTTTTGTGTCATTCTAACCTACTACCTTATTATATGATTACATGATTATTATGATTATCATGTCGTTGAAAATCATAATATGGTTGTGATATGTAGAGATTGTTAAATGATGTAAGCATGATAGTATGTTGGAATGCTTTCAATATTTAATGTTGCTTGCTTTATGCTAAGTCTTGATCCTTAAGATTTCATTTTAACGTTAAATTCCTTTATAAACAATGTTGCTTGAGAAGCTCTTATAAATATTGTAAACTAAAATTTTTCTCTTTTATGGTCTCTCAAAATAATGTGAAGAGATATTAGTTATTGCAAAATGAAATCCAACATTAATCATTTTAAACTGAAAGAATTAAATATATAAAAAATTAACATGGTATAAGGAAATCCACTTCTATATTAAAAATATTCTTTTATTAAATTTGAAGTTATAATTTTGATATAAATAATATGACCAAATTAAAAAGATGACAAAATTACAAAAATTCAAATTTATAAAATATTTAACTTTATTTATTACCTCACTAAATTAATTTTTCACATTAAATTTATAATCAAAATATGATAATTTTTTTAATAATAATTGAGTTACTATATATTATAACTCCACTATTGGATTCATATAATTCAAGAACATTTAGAATGCATATTGAAAAATGAGAGCTAGTTATTACTAGAAAGTTATCACAATGAGGTTCATGTTGAATAAGTTGAAAAAACATAAAATTATATTTTAAGATGTTAATTAATTAATTATTATTAATATTGTTGGATATTTTATTATTTTTATATTAATATGTATTCCATTGGGATCTTCTTGAATTAAATATATGATTTATTTAATATTGTAACAATTTTTTTATGATAAAATTAAATGAAACTCTACAAATATTATTTCATGGTATATAAATACTTTACATAATGATAAATTCTTTTTTATTTAAAAATTATTATATATTTATCAAATTTATTGTTAAAAAAAATATTTACTATAATGTTCATTTATTCCTTAAATACACTAATTTATATTGACAAATTCATTGTTAAAAAAATTATTTACTATAATGTTCACTTATTCCTTAAATACATGAATTTATATTTATAAATTTATTAAGACTACCACAGAAAAATATGAGAAGGAATTTTTTTACGAAATTTTTCATTTTTATAATTATTTTTTAGGCAAATCATTTTTTTGTATATTATCAGAAATGTACATAAAATACAAATTTGAAGAAATTGAAATGTCTGTGTTATGGGTAAAATTTTGGACATCGAAACCATGTGGAAACTGCTTTCCCGTGAAAGGGAAACCAAATGGTTTCTCATGTTATTTTTCTGAGTCTTCCCTACTAGCAATTATCTTTGATGTTTATAATTTTTTCACATTCTTATACATTAATTCCATCATTCAATAATTACACAGAAGAAAGCAACCATATAGCAAGCAAAATCTTAAAGAGACAACTACACAAAGAACACAAAGTTTTACCTTGGGAAAACCCACACAACCTTTTCCTTAGAGAACTAATGTAACAAGAGATACGTCAAAGTCAACTAAACTCCAAAAACTAAGTCAACCCTCCACTATTATGTAGAAAGAAGCTCTTCCACAAGGTCAAGAAAACATTCTCCAAGTCTTCTTTAGAACTCACATTATGTCTCAAAGATCAGCCTCAAAATGTGTACTATATCTGAAAGATATATTACATAAATAAGGTCTGAAAGAGGTCGTGTAAATTTGCCTCAGAATCTCCACTCAAATAGAGATATGCCACATATATGAGACATCCAAGTGAGGCTTAAACAATACCTCTATATCTGCCTCTAAGTTCGGATGATGCCACAAAGAGTGTGTCGCATATCTATCTGCACCATTCCACAAAGGTTTATGTGCCTCAGACATGCATTGTTACAGAGATACATTTGCCTCAAACTTGCGCTCTATCACAAGCTCATACTTGTGATCTATCATAGCCTTAGAACTCGTATTCTTACAACTTCAAAACTCAAACTGTTACAACCTCATACCTTGCATTCCACAAAAACAATTCATGCCTCAGAACTCACATTCCACAAAGAGATATATCTTCCCCAAATTCTTTGTAGTAGCCTCAGATCTTCGCATAAGCCTCAAAGATATATGTGATCTGAAATGGTTTATTTTGGAAAGAAAATTAGGTTCTATTTATAGTTGTTCATCCATGCAAAGGGCACAACCCTTCGGCAGACCAACTTGATCCTTAGAGGGCTAACTTGGCCTTTGTAGATGAAAAAATACAAATTTAAAATTTTCATTTACCTGCTCTTAAAGAGCATCCAAATAAATCATTTATTTTTTCTTGTAAACATGAAGAACATGCTTTATAATTTTTTTTCTTTTGCAAATACAATTCATATTTGAATATAATAAGGACAATAGAATATTATGGAGGCTGACCATAGCTACAAAATTCAACATCCCCTAGAGTTTTGAGCCTTAGTGTGAATAGTAGCACAAAAAAATAGAGGAATTCTAAGGAGAGAGCCACGTTCCCATAACAAGGAAACCAAATGATCTCACGGTTAGTTCATGTGAAAGAAATTGACCATATGACATCAAAACCAAAAAGAACATGATAGAAATTAGAGAGTTAAGAGGAGAAAAATCACGTGAATGAAAGCCTCTAAGAGTAAAAGGTCATGGAAGTTCATCATGCTGGGCGTGGAGGGAGATTGAGAGAGGAGAGGAATATCTATATAGAGATAAAGTATGGAAGAAGAGAGATAGAATCATAGAAAGTGATGGGGGGGAAGAGAGAGCGAGAGAGGGAGAGAAAAAAAGATAGAGGGATGGAGATAGAAAAAAAAGATGGAGGTGAGAGAGAGAGAAGAAAGAGTAACAATGGGAGAGAAGGGAGAAAACTAATGCCATGAAAGCACACATGTTCTATTATGTGTGCATGGCCATGCCATGAAAAACCAATCATGAAAAGTTGAGAGAGGAAGGTATATAGGGAATTTAATGTTTTGGATGTTAGAACCAAGGAGGTATGCATAGTATCAAAAACATGTGCACATTATTTAGAATGCATGTTCATTCCTAAGAAAGGATATATCCTTATTTTGCTAGTATTTCTTCCCATGTGTTTGATACTCACATGAATTCAAAATAAAAATTAGTGAACAAGCATAGAAGAGGAGAGACTATGTTAAAAAATTGTATGAGTTTTTATGTAATTGGAAAGAATATTTCTATTCACTTGTGTTATTAGTAATCAATTTTTGTCTTATTGTGTAACTAGAAGACAAATTTTATGTAATTATAAGGAAATTTGAGTAATTTGAAGACAAATATTGTCTTGTTGAGGAATGAAAAATGAATTTTTGTCTTCTGGTAGAACTAGAAGGAAACTTTTATCTTGTTAAGTTGGGAAACATTTTTTGTCCTTTTTCCTAAGATTGGAAGACAATACATCTTCTTGTGTAATTTTAAGATAATTTTGTAATTGGAAGATAATTTATATCTTTATTTGTGATTGGAATAAATTTGTTGTGTCATTGCCATTACAATCCATTCAAACATGGGGAACCATTATTATTAGAAAATAAACTCATTAAGGAAAAAATAACCCATAGAAAATATCATTGAACTAAGAGGAAATTCCACATTAGGTATAGCTGTTGAGAAATGGCAACAAGAAATTCCAAATTAATTTGTCCTTGAATTAAACTCAGAATTAAAATCGAATTCTATTATCATAACAACTTGTAAATAGTTAATTAAATTTAATCAACCTAATCAACTTAGGAATTTCGAGTTGGAAGTCTTTCTGTAGTCATGTATATGTTCTCCCTAAGTTTTAGGGGTCCAATATAAGTTTAAATTGACTTGGAAATTAGATCACTCAGTTAACTAAGTTAAGTTCAGTTAAATTGGTTCCAAACTGTTTGAGGAACTAATAGATAGTTAATGGTCAATTGGTGCACTAGTGCATCCACAAGTGTCACTCTAATTAACTAAAGATTCCCTCATCAAAAACTCATGCATGTCGATTCTGAAAAAGTCCCAGTTGAGACTA
>APFE030405334.1:573-17765 GCA_000404065.3 Pinus taeda
GGATGATTGGTCATGTTGGTAAAAATAGATGGACTTCTATTTTTAGAAATATGGGCGGAGTCTATTTTTAGATTGCCAATCTAAAAATAGAACAGTCGAATATTATTAGCTCTTAATAATATTTGGAATATAAACATTATCTTATCCTCTTGGAGCACATCAGTTCGAGCTACGGATGTGGCACATGCAACTGCCAGAAGGAAATACACTTTTCTTATGGGTCAAGTTGAGCTATTGCATGAAGGACTTCAGTTCGAACTCAAGTGATTGAGTTTGGTGGAGTTGACAGTGGAGTTGATGGAGTTTTGTTCAGTTTGACGAGTTGAACTAGTTGTATGCATGTCTAACTGAAAAATACACTATTGATGAGTGGTGTGAATTGATTTTAATTAATTCACTAATTATTAAATCATAAATCAATTGAAGAATACATCAATTGAAGTTAACTCAGTGCATGGACAGTTCAGTGGAGACAAGTGTTAGAGGTGAGTGAAAGGGCAAGACAGTTGTCAGTTGTGACTATAGTTGTGCATGAGATTTGCACATGCATTGATGGAGATTTCCAATGAGGATTTCATGGTAAAACCAAGGGAATATGAGTTAGATCATTCCTATTCTCGAGTATTCTCATGCAGGATTCTGCAGTGGAGGCAAGCAAACAACGGAGGAGATTTGAACTGTGACTTGTTCACATCTGAGCTAGTTTGTGTGTAACAGGTGGATATAGTACTGAGTACTTGTGATGAGTATTGTACTATGTATTGTTACATGTTCTCTATCATCATAATATACAGATAGTTGGGGGTTTTCAGCTTTATGCTTTCCCCGGACACATATTGTGTTGATACTGTGTTATATGTTTCAATGTGCACGTGTGATTGATGTTTTGTTCTGCAAATTGATGATCAATAGTAGAGGAGGTTATGTATTATGCATGCATTCTACAATAGTGTATAATCAGAATCATCTCTGTGAATAAATGTTATATTATTCAAAATTTCTACACTTCTCTAGTTGTAGGAATGGATTCAATTTTGGCTTAAGTCTGCTACCTGAAAATTGAAGAAATATGAATAGGAACAAAGGGAGCGTATGGTGATGTTATGCGTATGGAAGCCGCGGGAGCGGTGTATGGGATCCACAAGAGCCCAGGGAGTCGAGGGAGCAATGTATGGGAGTGTGAGGGAGCAGTGTATGGGAACTGCAAATTGCTATAGGTGTATCTTTTAATTTTGTTTTTCGAGAAGAAATTATATAGTGCTCAAGCACTAAAATAGACTTCAAAAACCTTTATATCAAACCCAAAATTTAACGCAGTGTTGATATATAAAAATATGTAAATTGCATTATCACATAAGAAGTCTCTTCTTCCTTGAAATTTGAATATACAGATAGAAAATAGGAATATTAGAACCTCATAATTACTCCAGAAAGAAGAACTGAATACAATGGGTTATTTGGTGGAGAACTTCAACTCCCAATGACCAAGAACAAACCCAAAAATTATTTCTTGAAATATCAGTGACCAAGGCAAGCTACGGAACTCTCCTCCAAAAGCTTCAACGCCTACTTTCTTCTAACAGCGATCATATTAGCTATCATTAAATCTAATGCAGCTTATAAAATAATCAATGGCCACTGATGAACGTGTAGTAGGGATAATCTCTAGATCTAGTTTGAATCCACCAAGCAAGCATGTCCCTTACTGTGTTTACCCAGCTCTATGTACAAAATGCAGTCTTCTTACAGTCCAAAAATCGTGGTCTCTTTGGTTGTGGATTTGACCAAGATGAGAGTTAAAAAATTGCCCCTTATTTGAGCAGACAACCTGTCCTCACTTATCAATGGTTGGACCAAAGTGTGTGGCGTAAACTCGTCCCAAAAAAGTTCAGCGTATAGTGGTGCCTTGGCTCCTCAAATGACCCAAAAAATCATATTCTTTAATATTATGAATTTTGGTTACTAGAACGAATCGTTCAGATGAACTTCAAGTTGTGGTTCTCCATGGTTCTATCAACCTCAATATTTCTCAAGAAATTTGCCAGATTGAATGTAGAACGCGGCAGAATGGAAACGATGTCAGGTGCTAGGTTTGCATGGGTATGGCAGCCGGTGGGGAGAGCTGATCATTTTGTATGCAGGTGGAGTAGCAACAGGAGCAGCATAGCGGAAGGAACATGCCAATGGAATAATAGTGAGTCGCAGGGGAATAATGATGTGTTCAAGCCAGTGGAAGCGTCAGAGCTACCAGGATTTTCTATTTGGGTTAGTGTGCGCAAAGAATGCAGCTAAATATGGCTTATAGGATTTCAGAATAGAGAATTTAAGTCGCAGAGGGCCAGGACTACTCACAACAGAGGAATGGCAGCGCTAATAGAGGTAACAACCTCTATTCTAAGAAATGCTCAGAAAGGTATAATCAGTAGGAGAGAATTGGTTTACAAAGGCCACTAAAATAGGTGGCTCACACTTGAGCAGGGCAGGAGATCGCCCACTCTGATACCATGTTAAACACACACATGGCAGAAAGCGTATGAAAGATAAAACATGAGAGTACATTTTTTATTAACAAATGATATACATTTATAGTACATTGTGTGACTCTTGGTTTCTTATTCCAAGGTATCTTGGACTTCCTTAATCTATTCGGCTTCCAAACTAACCCATAGAGGATTAGGTGTCCAACAGTATGCAGGAGCCTTGGACATCACAAACTCAGATGTTGGTAAGGCAACATAATGTTGAAGTATCTTCCTTTAGAATGCCTATAGACAAAGATCAAGATATCAAAGAAAGATACAAAGAGATCAAAGCCATAAATGAGAGGCTTAAGGCCCAAACATATGCCTAGTACCTGAAGATGACCCCTACCAATCAAACAAGGTTAATGTCAGCATTTGATAGCAAAGAGGGGAAATGCAGATGAATTTCATCAAGCTTACCACTCAGCAGCCAAAAGCAACATCGGATTTTAAAAAGGTAGATTTTGAAGTACTGGCAAGGGATATTCATCCCATTGACCAGATTGAACTAAGCAAACAAGTAGGGGAGATGATATACTCCACATTGACAGGAAAGGCCATATTTGCCCACCAATTACAAAACTCCTTAAATAATATGTCTACACAATTTCAGTTGGAGAAGGCCTCCTCATAGGATAAGGATACAAGAATCAAGTCCTTAGAGGACTTAGTAATTGAATTGGGACATGATCACAAGGATATAAAAGCTACAGAGCAGCTGATTAAGAAGAAAATTTATGATATTTTTGCACTTAATAAGCAACTAAAGATACTTCAGCTGCATCATCCACAGACATTAGAATTCCAAGAAGCCTAGAAAGGACATGAAGAGCTCATGGAATTGGTCCTGAAGTTGAATGATCAACTCAAGGAGACAGAGAAGGAGTTTGACACTTTAATTCAATCGAATCAAAGTGACTTGGCCATAACTTCTATAAATTTCATCCCTACAGTCTCCACAACAGTTCCTTCTACACTAGCAGCATCACTGGCACTCACAGCTCCACCTGCCACAACATTGCCAGTAACAACAAAATCTACTATAGCAGCAAGTGCACCAACAGACAAAGCAGCAAAACTTGTTAAATCCATGGAAGATATGTCTATCCAGGCTACAGAGCTAAAATGGTTAAAGGAAAAAGTGGCAAGTTTGGAAACTGGCTGCAAACTTGCCCAACTCAAGCAGAAAGAAGAAACACAAAAGGTCCAGAGAATGGGTGAGAGAATCAAAACCCTGGAGAAGGATTTAACACTGCAGAAACCACTTGGACAAACCAAAGAAATGTTGTGGGCAAATATCATTGACTCTATGAATGATATTTGGCCATCAATCCAAGTAATCTTTGAGTAGACAGAATTAGTGAAGATAGCTATTGAAGCTATCCAGAGAGTAAAGAAAGAATTGGGGGATAAACCAAAGGATGCCAATCGACTCATCCACTTCCTAAACACCAAGAATAGATATGAGCTCCATTAGCTTAACAAATAAGATAGGATTTAGGCCATTCTAGAAATTAGGAAGGTTCTTTCCAAAAGGAACCTTATGCTTAACTTAGAAGAGAAGTGCCACAATATGCAAGTAGCCATTGACAGATTCATGGCTAAGTTCTAGATTTTTAAGTAGAAGGATCTTCCCAGTCCTATGGTCATCAATGATAAACTCATGACACAAGTGGACTATTGTGATAGACTAAGAAAATTGGCTAAGGAACAAGCCAGTTCTTCATCCATTAAAGCCCTGCCAACAGGCAAAGTGTTATATGACACATTTTAGAACTTTTTTTTCCTAGAGCATGAGGTGAAACATTTGTTCCTCACCAAGCCAAATTTTGCAAAGTATACTGAAGCTGATGAAATATACAGGAGAATGGTGAATGTAAAATTACCTGATGCGGAATGGTAGAAAAAAATGACAGATTTACAGTGAAAATTTTACATCATAAATTTACTGCTCAGTAAAAATGAAGGTAGCTAGGTAAAACAAGTGAACACAAGGCAACATGGTCAAAGAGTATCAATTGAAAGATGAAATTAAAGAAGATTCCAATGTAGAAATGCCACAAATATCAACCAACTTAAAGGGCTCCAATTCAACTGTAACAGCCAGCACCACCACAATAAAAGGGACAGCATGAAGCAGTTCAACATCAGTCTCTATCTTCATGCAATAAGATATTTATATTCTGTAGATTAAATCTCAAGTTGTTTCGAGATATTTTGTAAATAGTTTTGTATATATACTTCATATTTCAAAGTATGTGGTGTGGATTCCAAAACATTTATATAGACGTTTTCTCCCAAATTAGAAATTCTATTGTATCAATGACTAGATTGGCTTGCTGGATCAGGGAATAAAGATAAAATATTTTACAGGATTCTTGCGTAAAGCGAAATACAAATAAGTATTCTCTCATGTTCAATGTTTTTTTCCTTATGTTTTTTCCATAACCTTTTGTGTATTTCTAAAATCTAAATGTTATAACATGGAATGATATTTTATAAATTGCTTAAATGCACTTTGCCTTGATCGTTATGCATTATTGTATGTTTTCTTCACAAATCTAAGTTAAGGAATTCTTTATTGCTCCTTAGTTTAGGTAACCTCTAGTGATCTATAGCAAAGGATTCTTAATTGTGCTTTGTTCATGATTATCCTATGTTCTTCATTCTAATCCCGATCCAAGGATTCTTAAGTTCCCTTTCACCCTGGTTAGAATTACTTCACCCATTAGGCCTAAAAATTTGCATTGTGCTTTGCTAGCTTGCCTTGTGAACATTCCCCTTAATGAATTGATCCAATTATGATATCCATTTGTTGACTCCATAGCCCAATGGCTTGAAGACCTAGCTCTATCCATCTGCTCCAAGAATTCCACCATCCAACCTTCAATTCAAAACCAAAACCCAACGAACACGAAGAAATAGCCTAAAATCCCATAAATACAAAGCTAAATTATATATAAAGAGCCCTCTCTGAATCATAGGTTGGCTAGAGCCTATACTTAAAAGATTGGTTTATGGTTACCTCGATTTCTTCCTTCTTCTGATAACTTCTAAGGAAAATTCATAGTGATAACATAGTGGCGACTCCACTGGGGACTCAAATCCTCAAGTCTTAATAAACCTTTAAGAAAATTTTAAATCTTTATTCAAGCCTCTTAAAGGGTTTATTAGAAGTTATTTACAAAATATCACAAAAAAAATTAATTAAGAGCTTGAAATTCTAGCTTCAAGGAGAACTCACTATACTAGGGATAATCTAGATCCAAACCCTAGCCCAGTAGTTGATAATCCCAACCTAATTTTGAGAATACCCGAAAGACAAAAAAGTTCAGTCAGTCCAACACCTTCAATCAAAGCAGATTCATGCCTATACGAGTGGTGGTTTTTCGAATACTTTCATTTTGATGTGCCATTTGATCTTTCCCTATTTAGAACAAGGTCTCAAAGTGCACTTGATGACATAGTTCTAGATCCAAAGTTTATTGTAGACCTAGAAGTCCAAAAGGCCAACCAGTCAATTGATGAATATATTACGAATTCCCCACAGTCGTCCCTTACTACTGCTAAGATCCCCAAGATTTCGGAACCAATATTTACTACTATTAGTTCACCATTATTCCCTTCTACCTCTGAAGTTCATTCCCCACCACCATTTATACCTTCACTCCCTTACCAACATACCATTACTCATCACTCACCTACTACTCCCAGTTCTCCATCCACTACTGTATCATCTCCAAGTACCTCAACCCCACATCTTAGCCCCAGCCAACTTAGAGCCATGGCAAATAAATATGCTCCTCTTGTGTTACCTGCCCCACTTGGTTCCATGCCACAAGACTGCCAAAGAAAAATTGTCCAATTTGATGGCATGGGACCTTATATAGCATAGCATCATGTAAACAAAATGAATGACTACTTTTAATTGCATGAAATTGATATTGGAGATGTTCAAGTGAGACTTTTCGCTCAGACTCTAGCTGGTGATGTTAGGAAATGGTTTAGAGTGTTACCTGCTAATAGCATAGATAATTTAGATATATTTTATCAACAATTTTTAAATAGATGGGAAAAGAAAAAGAACCCTTTGCAGATCCTTTCAGAGTACGAAAATATTAAAACATGACCTAATGAAACAGTCCATGCGCCATATTTAAGAATATATACAATGAAATACCAGTTAATCTTAGACCCCCACTTGACTTAGATTTAATAAATTTTTCCTGATGTGTTTGACACTGATATGGAATTTCAACTCAGAGAGATAATTCCCCCAACTTTAGAAGATATGCAGAGTGTAGACGTTAGTGTAGAAGCAAATTTGTTAGCAAAAAGAGCTAAGGTTAGGAATGAAAGGAGAGGATCTGCAAAATATGAAGCCTCACTCTTTGACCTTAAAATAGATGTTCTGGCCAAGAGTATGGAAAAACTTATGGACATGATAGATAATATGGAGAGGAAGCCTCAATGGGATAATCAACAGGCACCTCCAGTTAGAAACCCAAACTTTAGAAAGAACCAAAATTAGAACACTGGAAAAAATGGACCTGATCAGAATATTAGGCCTCCCTTTCAAGAAAACTATGTTGAAACATCCCATTCAGAAGACCCTAAACAAGATACACAAATTAACCTGATGGGATTGGATGATGAGGATTGTTGCACAGGTAAATCCCCTCTGTGGACAGAGGCGATCCCACTAGCCTAAATGGGGTCTAGCAATAATCAAACAATGCTAACTCGCAGGTTCCTAATTGCAAAGTAAAGACCGATGATGAGGGCCTACCTCGAATCCAACGCTAGTATTCGTAGAAGAGTCGTCGCTCCCATTCTTTCGCTTCAGTTGGTCACAATCCTCACGATCCTCATGAATAGACACCTGCACATGCAAAGAACAACACAAATACAAGCATAAAATCCAAGAAATGCAACTATGTATCAGTCAGAAAGGATACAACTCAAACATCATTATAAATACAATAAGAGTGGAACCATAATGATAGTCGTCTATTATTATTGATGAACAAAAGAGAATACAACCAAGCTCTGACGTCAAATCCTCCTTTGGCTAGGTGATCAGCAGCGCATGCCTTGCAAAGCTTGTAGGGGATGGGGAACAAGCCTCTCTCTCCTTGGTTACTTGGACAAAGATCTCTTCATTAAAGATGTAGCCTTATGGGGATGAACAAATCCTCTTGTAGCATGAGCTTAGCAATTCTCAGACTTTGGGACTTAGAATTTGAAGCTTGAAAAGTAGAATTACTAACTAGCTTGTCAAAGGCAAAGGGACAAGCTTATATAGAGAGAGGAGAAGGAGATAAGATCATCCACAAGATTCATGGGATTGTCCTTATCATTGGGAAGCTTCCCTGAGAGGTGAAGAACTAATTCCCTTCTATGGAGATTCGAAGCCCAACTGAACAAACTCAAACTGGAATCAGTTCATGAATAGGTTAGGAGGAACCTTCGCAAGTTGGTTTGTTAAAAACTTTACCCAACTGGGTTGGCGTTAGTGTGACTCTGAGACAGAGCGCCAGCTGGTGCGCCCTCTCTGGAGGATTTCCCCCATTGGCGCGAGTGATACACTGAGGAACAACGCCAATGGAAAAAGGGCTATTTTTATGGGTATTTTGCAGAAGGTGTCTTCAAGGCATATGAAGTACGTACTAAAGGGGATACAATGCAGGTGTTTTCAGGTTATGTCACTTCTCACAGGTCTCGGAATAGGTCCTCCAATATGCGGGAGAAGGGGTAACAGGGACGGTGACAAAATGCTGTGTAACGCTGTCTTTTCCAAGGTTATCTACATAGTTTATGCAATAGAAATACTAGTACGACTAATCACTATTATCCTAATGGAAACAAAAACTAAAATGACAAATGAATCAACCCATAACACAGTTGAGAACTCTGCTTCTAAATAAACCAAACCATTCAAAGCGTAAAATTCTAAATACTTTCTGCAAGAAACAATAAAGGAAAACTATCAAGCACTGAGTTGTTACCTAAGCAACAAAAACTACAAAAGAAAAGAAACAACACTACATAATTATATTATAGAAAGGAAGTTTCTATAGCAATAAACGCGAAATAATGTTCCTATGATAACCTACAAAAAAAAAATGGAGTAAAAACAATCCCAAATGAATTATCCAGAGTAAATCCAACTCTGCAACAACCAAATATAATTTCTATTTGAAACAGAACATGTGATATGACAATTAAATTAACTAAAATGAAATTTTAAATTGAGAATGATTAAGTGAATAAATAACTGAAGTGTAAGAACAAAACACAAATTTAATAGTATATATGAATACAACATTGCTTCCAAGATCAGGCCCAAATCATTAGAATCGAACTTCCTTAGAAAAGGATTCAACACAATAGATTAACTCAGGGTAACAACAATTTTCATTGAATTATAGAAGATCGATTACAATAAATATCTTCTCAAGTTCACAACTTATTTCAAAAATGTTACAGCTAAACAATCTCTCTCAAGGCTCAATTCCTAGTCTTTATACTATGACTGTAGAAGATAAGAAAATAAATCCATTTTTGATAAAAAAACAATCATGAGAATTTGAAGATTCTCAGGATTCTCATTTAAAGTTACAAAAGGTATTAATATTTTTAGATAACCAAGTCGAAAGCCTATCCTTAATTGGTTTTCTCCAAATAGGAATCAACTCCATTCAACTAGCCATGATTGGTCAAAACAACATCGAGCTATCCAATATTCTATGATCAATCAAAGGAACAAAATCATGTGCCAACTCATCGACAGATTCATGTTCAAAATAAGGATCCAACTGTGAGTAAATAATTCTTTATCGAATCAGTTCATAAAAGAAATAAAATAATAGAAGTACATTAAATGCTTCTAGAATATATATTATCTAAATTGTCATATCCTAAATGCAAGAAAGGCTCAAGAAAATAATATAGAAACTAAGAAATAAGGTAAGGAAATTATAACAATTATGAGGCCCAAAATCACACCGCAATTGACCTTTTTGCATGACCTCATGCAAACAAATGATCAACATGCAAGTCAGTTAAGGAGTAAGCTTCATAAGATTATTCTCCTCTATATCTAAATCCATTCCTACTTCTAAGTTTTTGAAAGGACACATACTTACCCGCCTCTGATAGATCATAGTCAAATTTATAATAAGATTGAGAGCGCCAAGTCAAGGGACATATATACCTACACCCTATCCAATTGATACCTTTTTCCAGTACCATGTGAACATACTCCTATACTCTAGTCATGGCATACTGAAAATTATGGAAGGCAAAGGGTTCTCTATTTTTGATTTCATTAGATGATGTCTTCCATCTCAATTTGGCTCCATGAAAAGCCTCGCCTATGATATCTCCCAAGTATTCCAAACCTGAATGTATGACATCAATATGAATCTCTGCAAGTGTATGAGAAATGCCAGGTTTTTTTATGAAGATATTACGATGAATAAGTGTGAAAAAATGGTTCTGAGGCTCTCCTCTGACCCAAAGATCAAGACTATGCCCTCTCCTATGGAATGTGTGGTAATATTTTTCTCATTTTACCTAGTTCAAACAAATGATATGAAGGCCTGGAACTGAATGTCTCCAATAAATGGAACAACATTCTCATTCACATGTTCCTCAAAAAATAAATTGTGCATATATAGCTCCCACAAAAGATACTTTGCGTGCTCATCCTATTTATGGAAAGTAGTGATAAAATCTAGTACATTGAATTCATATGGCTTCCAAGACTGTACATCTTTGAATTTGAGCAATAAGTATCACTCAAGTAAAAACATGGGATAATTTCAGGTTGGGTACCTGCATGCCAAGGCATCTGAATAAATGGAGTAGATATCCTTTGTTTGATCTGTAGCCTTATTAAGGTGATCCTTTAAACCATGTATTTTCTTCTCAGCTACTCTCAGTTGTGCATAAGTTTCATCTTCTATTGTTGCTAGTGCCCTGAATTATTGAAGCAATTCCTGATGTTCCTTCTGAGGTACCACTTCTCTCTCGTATCTTGCTATAGTCTCCTACTATCTTTCCATGGTTTTATTCAATAAGGACAGATGGTGGAATTGTTTAATTTTTTACTTCGATGAGAATAAACAGAAAATCAATCATTTGTATCTCAAAATTGGTCTAAGTTCCTACTTAAGTAGAAATAATGAAGAATCTATATGGATGTTGGCTTCAATGGAGACAAGTGTGATGTTGGTATGGGTTTTAGTCTTCCTTTTAGTTATCTTTACATGACCCTTATGAGACTGTTTATTGACCTGTAGCCATTTTTTTAGTTGCCATACCTTCATTTGCAGTCTGTGGTTTTCTTTTCTTAATATATAAACTTCTTTGTGGATTTTACATTTTTTTTTGTCTTTCACATCTCTGGTGCCTCTATTCCTTCGAAAAAAGTTTTTATCCAAATTTGTTGGGGCTAAAGGAGAGGAAACAACAACTATCACCTCGGGCTTTCTAGCAATAATATCTTGAGTATATTCAACTATCCAAGGGTCAATAGATGAATTATCAACTTCCATTGGTATTGTATCAGCTACCCTGATTTCAGGAAGTCATTTACAGGAGGATCAATCTGAGGTTCAACTGGAAAATAAATATTTCCATCTCGACCTTCACCAATTAGATATTCAAGGGGAAACTATGGAGTCATCTCTTCTTGAGAGGAGGAATCCAATGGAGTAGTGATATAGTCTTAAGAAGTCTCTTGGAAAGAAACAACTTTAGGCTCACCAGATGATTCCAAGACGATAGTAACTAAAGAATTGGTGGGGGAGGTTGCAATTAGAAAATTAGGTAAGTCTTCTACTAAGAAGGTTTTTTAGGATGAGCTATAGATTATTCTATTGAAATAGTTTTTTCTTACCCTAAATTCACAATTTCCAATAATTTCCCTAACCCTTCTAATGCTTGAGCTAGCTCCATTTCCTGTTCTGTCTGTTCCGAAGCTAGTGAGTCTTGAGTCAAATTTTCTCCAAGGGTTTCCTGTTGTGTCCCCTCTGCATTGGAGAATTATTGAGTTAAATTTTCTTCTGATAACTGCTCAAGGGGATATAAAGAACTCCGACCTTACTATAACTTGATTAACCTAGTTGAAATTCTCCATTTCTTAGGTAGTGAGGCTACAAAAGACGCCATTATTTTCTCTACTTTACTAAGTTTTTGAGGATTTAAAGTTTTTGTAGTTTCCTATGAGGTATCTTTTTTCAGCAAAGTTTCATTTGGATTTTCCTCATTATCTTTTTCTAGCTACTCATTGTTAACTAAATTTTTTCCATGTCTTAATGATTGCTTCATTTTCCAAGGGAATTCTTTGGCCAACATCAGGGTTTCCTAGGAGCCCTTCCCAACTATGTTGTGCTTGAATAAAACTTATTACAACTAATAACTTGATAATCCCATGATGACTAACGAATATGACTTGGTCTTTGGATCTTCTTAGCCTAGTAGCGGTTTCATGAAACAACATGAGAAAATTAGGAAGGTTTAGTGTTACCTTTCACCTTAGAGACACTAATACTTTAAGATGACATCACCTCACCACATCGCACCTTCCATCATAGGTAATATACCACTGAACAATACTTGCTACTTCTTTCCATGGCTTTGGTAATGAATTGGGGTTATTCCCCTTTCCTTTCTTGACCAAATCTTCACCAGGGTTCAAAAACATGAGAGTTATGTTATGGAGCAAAGTATGCATTTAATACCATTCTTATCCCTCTTTCAGAAGACTTGTGACTTCTGCTATTGTGTTTTTGCTCACTTGTATCTGTATGTTTTTTACCATTGTTACACCATTATCCAAATTCCTTTTGAATTCCAATGATACTTAGTTATCAAATCCCTGTAATCGTCTGAAGTATTCTAACCATCCTGCTTGGTCCAAAATGTTGTGCACCTACTCTGTGGTTTGTAATTGAGCAGGTCCATAACATACCAAATGGATACCCATTGTTGGTTGTTCAACAAGAATAAATTTGTAGCTAGAAACAACATAATTCAAAATATACAATGACAGTAACACTGCATAGAGTATAGGGACTCAACAACCATAACATGCAATGATAGTTTTGGAAATTCGGGTAACAAATCATATATCAATAACTCCTCGCCCCACCCCATAGAGTTGAAGGCCAACCATAACCATCAGTCAATATTTTAATAGGTGCCATATTTGGTATGATTAAGAGATAAGTTGGTATTAATTAGGCATCATAGGATAACTGTAAAAAAGAGAAATGGAGGACAAGGGATATCTGTGGCATGCAATAAAATAGTTAATCCATTTATTAATCGTGAGGTGTAATGATGCGGCTGATTATTATAATACAGGGAGTATGAGAGATAAATAAAGGCATCCAAATATTTTTAGAAATGATAGATGGATGGAAACAATATTTGCTTAAAGAGTATTGTTAGAGAAAAAAATGAAAGAAATTAATTAGAATATTGAATTTCAAAAAGATTATATCCCTGATATGTAGAATTATAATTATTATCTCATGGACAACCAAAATCACGATTTTCTAGGAGGGTTTTATAAAATTCCATAATAAATCTAACAATATTCCTTTATTATTTTTTAGGAGACAAAATAACCAACTTAAATTGTAAGATTTAAATTTACTTTAATACCACAGACATGTCCTCTACTGCTAGTAGGCATCCATAGCCTCGACTGGGTTTCCTTTTTAACCCATTAAGATGCTAGTGTCCCACTTACTAGGAAAGATTCATAAATTTTATTTATTTATTTATAAAGCATCTACATGAGACCATTGTTCTGGCATGGTAACCATTTGATAACAATTCCATTCACTAGAGCTAATGAGGTGGACAAGATGGATCGTAATGAGACCTCTTATCCTTTGACCCAAAGACCAAAGGTCATTACCATGGCTTGGTGACCAGAAGTGGTAATGTCACTCCACTAGATACTATGAGCATGATAGGTCAGTTCGTGATGAAACCTCGTATACTCTGTTTGATTTTCAATTTGCTTTATTATGATTTTTGTTAATCATAAAAGATTAATTAGTAAATCAGGGGGCATATTAACTTCTTAAGAGTTAGGTATGGTGTAAAAAGTATTATAATAATTACTTTTTAGCTTACTAATTTTGTCTCCAAAACTTATTTTTCAAAAATATCATAGAGTCATTAAAAATTGGAATGAAATACAACTCCTTAAGTGGTGATAGAAGGAATTCATCATGAGTAATTTTATAGATTTATTACAAGATCAGGGGAGTTAAAAATTTGGGAAGTTCAAAATCCTTATAATTATTTCTTATAAAACATTCTCCTATGATAATCATTAGGAAAATTCATTGTGCAACCATCATATCGAAAGAGGGCTTAAAATATTCCTTACCCTGAAGAAACATAAATATGAACAGGCTAAGGAAATAGTAATCAAGTCTAAGGAAACAACTACTGCGGTTAAGGAAAAAACAATTGTGACAACTGATGTTTTGACTCAAGAAACAACAACTGTGACTAAGGAAACAACAACTACAACTAAGGAAACAACAACTATAATTAAGGAAACAACAATTATAACTAAGGAAACAACAACTATGATTAAGGAAACAACAACTATAACTAAGGAAACACAAAATTTGATTAAGGAAACAATGACTGTAACTAAGGAAACAACAACCGTGACTAAGGAAACAATAACTGTAACTAAGGAAACAACAAATATGATTGGATTGTGATAGTGATGTTTTTATAAAAATATTCACAATGTTTTCCCAAAGTGAAAAAAAAATACATACCATAAAAAAAAGATAAAAACTATCTACACTATGTACATTGTTGCAAATATTAGAGACAAATTCTAGCTGTGAGGGAACCACTGCCCAAGACATCTTAAGGTTGATGGAAAGTTTTTTATAAGAACATGCCATGAGGGATTGAAACCAAAAATTCTAATTCTAAAACCCTAACTTTCCAGAACATAATGGCCAAAAAATTTGAGAGTTGCAGGGTCTTGGATTGAAGGAGTGATTTGAGGAAAAAAAAAAAGACATAGTTTAAATCAGTGATCCAAAATGGATCTTGTATCAAACCTCTAAGTCTAAGTCTTCATATATGTTAACTATCGGAAAACACTATCGCAGAGGAAAACACTAAAGAATGGTGGAAACCCAAGTAAAGTCAAGGTTGAAGTAATGTTTCACTGGAGCCATTGGATTAGCAAGATCAACGGCCCAGATTAAATCGGGATATCGCATCGGGAGAGGCCAGCGGAGTATATCGGATGCAACCTTATGGGAATTGTGATCACGATCCAGTGACTTAATGTGGACCGTTGATCGAGCGCACAGATCAACAGCAGAGATTACACATCACATCACAGATTTAGCAAAGCGAGTACTTAACCCACGATCTTGAAGACCATGCGATATGTGATTTGCGACTTATCGCATTGTAACACAACAAAGGGAAATGACCCAAAGACTACGTGATATGCATGGACCTGAAAGGTTTATAAATATGTATTTATATAATTTGATTTCCATGGTAAATGATATTTCAGGCAGACTTCAGGCGGTAAGTGGTATTGGAGAGGCTCTGCCCGATTCCATACACTGGCTGACATGTAGCACGTCGCAGGAGATAGAAAACTACTTTTTTGGGCAGGTAATCTACATGCACATAGGCCACCTAAAATTGTTGTCATCTGTTAGATTGGGAGATCATGGATCAACAATGGAGATCGAGTGAACTACTTGATGTTTCGTGTTGGATACAAACCATCAGATTGAAGACAGATCAACAGTGGGCTTGCGACAACGATAAAACACAGACCCGAGAGGATTATAGGACGGACTTGATATTGTTTAAAGTCCAGCTTTAATGTTGTGGTCGGGTTTTTCATTGGTTTTCAATA
This sequence comes from Pinus taeda, assembly GCA_000404065.3. Taxonomy (NCBI): domain Eukaryota; kingdom Viridiplantae; phylum Streptophyta; class Pinopsida; order Pinales; family Pinaceae; genus Pinus; species Pinus taeda. The sequence goes on from APFE030405334.1 coordinate 16,036, forward strand.
TATTCCATGTATTCCTCGGTGTAAACGAAAAGTGTATTTTCGGGGATTGTCACCTGCGCCCAAAGAACCTTCCATTTGTAAGCAGTTGCCCTATGCCTTAAGCATTTTGCAATGATTGTTTATTTGCTCGGCAGGGAAATGAAGGGACAACGACCAGGAGCCAAAGAGCCCAAGAAGGGGATTGAACCGACAATGCTGATAGGTTTAAAATCCATTCTATTACAGCACAGAGAGGGGGGCAGTGGCTCAGAGACAAAGGGGAGACAACACATAGCTATGAACAGTTAATTAGAGGCACTAAGAAGGAGAGTTTGTGTACTCTTTAGACTCGAGGTTTTTGAGTGAAATCCTTGTGTAATGCCATTGTTTATTGTGTTATGGCTCTGATTGAGCTCACACCTGTAAACTCTATTCTTGAAGACATAATATAGAGGTTGACATTGAAAGTTGGACCAGGAGATGTAGCCAGGAAGTCTAGTGAACTCCTTGATTATTTGTTGTGTTGATGTGTGTGTTTATTATGTTTTATAATTGTTCATTATCTATATTATTCGCAATCTTTTTGATCCATTGCACTAAATAATATAGGCATTCTTGCACATGAGTCTGTAATACCTTTTCTCCTTAATTTAGTATCCATTTCGGATCAAGTGGTATCAGAGCATTTGGTTTTGTTAAGGTTAGACAAGCTTGTGTTGGATTTTGAATGTTAACTAGATTAAAGCTCAGACTAGGAGAAGGAGAACTTGTTGAGGCTAATCCAGGGATTGGAAGAGTCTTTTCTCAGAGGAGAATGGCAGAAGAAGCTCTATTGGGATCAAAATCTCAATTTATAGAAAGTTTTAAGACAGTCCAAGCCATGGTGGAAGAGATGTATCTGGAATTTAAAAAGGGTCGAGGTGAAAGCACTTCAACACCTAAACCAGACAAAGGAGCAAAGGAACCTTTTCTAGTTGCCCCTCCAGAAGGAAAAGGGAAAGCGGAAATGCCTCCTCCACCATCTCCTCCATCATCACCTTCATCACCCTCATCATCTTCTAGCTCTTCTAAGAATAAGAAGAAAACTTCCTTTATCAAATTAGATGTGAAGTTTGATTTGCCAATTTATGATGGAGAACTCAATGCATAAAAGCTAGATAATTGGATAAGACAAATTGACGTATATTGCACGGTACAAAACATTGATTCAAAAAGGAAGAAGATTCAGCTGGCTAGCCTTCGACTTGGAGGAACTGCACTAGTATGGTGGGAAGGCAAGACACAAGATGATCTGTAAAAACATGGTAAAATCATTTCTACCTGGAATGAATTTGTTTCTGCTATCAAAAAGCAATTTTATCCTTTAGCTTACATGTAGTAGGCAACAATGAATTGGCAAACTCTTTGTCAATTGAAGGGTCAAAGTGTACAAAGTTATACTCAGGAATTTAGAAAGAGAGATTTAACTCTAGGTATATCATTAGATTCACCTGAGACTTTATTGAAGTATATAGGTGGTCTTCATAGCTATTTAAAGAATATTATTCTCATGTTTAATTCCACTAGCTTAGACAATGTATCAGTTCAAGCCACACATCTAGAAGCTAGAGGTAAGAATGTAAACCTAGAGGTTGGGGGATCATCTAAATATTTTGTAAACAAAAGTAAGGAAAAGAAGAAACTGAAATGGAAGGAGAGGAAAGAAAACACTGTAAAGAAGGATAAACCTTCATGCACTCATTGTCAAAAAC
>APFE030405334.1:18646-40474 GCA_000404065.3 Pinus taeda
CGACGGCTAATTTGAGTGAAGGAATCTCACACTCAATGGGAAGGGTTGCCTCCAGTCCATATACTAACTGAAAAGGGGTGAAACCGGTGGCGTCCTTCACGGAGGTCCAGTAGGCCCACAAAGCGGAGAACAACATCAAATGCCAACTAGACTTGTGCATGCCAATAGTTTTTTGAAGCATCGTGACCAAGACCTTGTTCACGGCTTCCACTTGACCGTTTGCCTGAGGATAGTATGGAGTGGAACTATCATGCCTAAGTCTTAGTTGGTTTGTCAACTCGACCATCATATGATTATGGAAATGTTTTCTGTGATTAGTGACAATGGCTTGTGGAACCCCGAACCGAGAAATAACATGGTTAAACAAAAACTGTGCCACGGTATGACCATCTTCCGACAATGTGGGCATCGCCTCAGCCCATTTTGTAAAGTAATATACAGCAACGATGATGTAACCATGCCCCCCGGCCGAGCGAGGGTTACATGTCACATAATCGATGCCCCATTTGACAAAGGGGCCTATGGTCACAACGGGGAGTAGCAGGGTAGGGGGTGCACGCATCTTCCGTTGGTAAATCTGACATTCGTGACAAGAATGGACGGCAAGAATGCAGTCCTTCAAAATGGAAGGCCAAAAGTAGCCAGCACGGAAGATCTTCTGTGCAGTGGCATATCCAGACATGTGACCACCACAAGCACTGGAGTGGCAGTCATTTAGAACTCTTTCAGTTTCTTCGAAGGTTAAGCATCAACGAAGAACCAAATCAACACCAAGGCGGTATAGGGTGTCCCCAACTATGCGATATGGTTGAGCTTGGTGACAAATCCGTCGACGAGCGTCTTTTGAGGTCTCGGGGCAGAAAGAGGACGTCCGCAAGTAGACAATGATGTCCCCATACCAAGGATCGAGGGTGCTGATAAGGAAAAGAGTTTCATCTGGAATAGACTCCTCTATCTGCGAGGAAGTAGCGGCGGATGGCAAGGAGCACAAAAGTTTAGAAAAAATGAGTGATTTCTTGGACTTGGCCACAGTAAATTCCAAGTCAAACTCTTGGAGGATTACAATCCACTTTGAGTATTCTGGGTTCAATCCCCAGCAGAGTCACCAAATTGTTGGAGAGGTAAATCCCCTCTACGGATAGAGGCGATCCCTACTAGCCCAGAATGGGTCTAGCAACAATCAATCAATGCTACTACGCAAGCTCCTAATTGCAATTACAAGGTAGGAAATGAAGACCTACTTGGATTCCAGTGCTATTGTTTGATGAAGAGATGCCACTCTCACTCCTTTACTCTGGTCGGTTACGATCCTCCACTATCCTCGTGGATGGACACCTGCACATGCAAAGAGAAAAACAAACACAAGCGTGAAATCTACTAAAAGAAATTATACATCAGTCAGAAAGGATGTAATTCACATTAACCATTACAAAGACAAATGAGAATGGAACCATAACAGTAGTCATCTATTATTTATTAATCAAAAATAGAGAAAGGTACAACCAATGTTCTGACGTTGAGTCCTTCTCAAGAGGGTCCAGCCAGCAAGTCTCATAAGCATTCACCCTTGGAGGTAGATCTCCCAAGACAAACAACTCTCTCTCTCACACAAGACAACAAGACTTCACGACCTTCCTTAATCTCTCTAGCAATCCACACTTATCACACCAACTGCCTATTAGGAGCAGCACTAAAAACACTATGAATTCCACTCTGTCCCAAAACTAGCTACTCATGGAAATGGTAGAGGCTTATATAGGAGAAGGAGTCTCCATGAATGGTGGAAGGATAATCTTATCTCCAAGAAAGGTGGCTCATATGACGAACAGACATGCCATAGAAGGGAGGGCGACATTCACAAGGCCAACAACCAGGTCTGGAGTCATTTGGAAGGCTGGCTGTTAGAACAAACTTGCCCAAATAGGATCAGCGCAGGTGTATAACTGGACTGGAGCGCTGACGTCGCATCTTAATAACGGAGGAGACTATGTCAGCGCGACTTAATACAAACATAGGACGCGTTGGCTCATGAAATTCGACCAGCGCGGAAAACCCGTGTGCTTCCGCACTGGCAGCGCATCAGTTGCACTAGCAGCCACCAGTCAGCGCGGTTATTTTAATAACAATCGCGATGATGAAATAAACTTTGGCAAAGAGGGTCATTTGGCCAATTTAGAGAGCATGAGCATGATGGATTTGATTTCATGACACAGTAGGGAGACTGACAGGGAGACATTGACAAATTACTGTGTAACAACCGGCACGGAGGATCTTTTGAGCAGTAGCATATCCGGACATGTGACCACCACAGGCGCCTGAATGGAAGTTGCTTAAAAATCGCTCAGCTTCCTCGAGCGTTAAACATCGGCAGAGAACAGAGTCGGCACTGAGACGGTACAGGGTGTCCCCAATAATACGATAGGGCTGATATTGATGGCGAATCCATCACCGAGCATCCTTAGACACATCGGGACAAAAAGAGGACGTCTGCAGATAGACAATGATATCCCCGTACCAAGGATCAAGGGTGTTGATTAAGAACAAGGATTCATCCAGAATATGGTCCTCTAACCGAGAGGGCATGGTAAGAGATGGCAAAGAGCATAGCAATTCAGCAAAGACGAGAGATTTCTTGGACTTGGCAGCAGTGAATTGCAAGTCGAACTCTTGGAGGATGACAATCCACTTCGAGTACTTGTCCCCTACCAACTAACGTGATAGAATGTACGTCATCAGGTTGCAATCAGAAACCACTGTTGTAGTGCACAATAAGATATAATGGCGGAAACGTTGGATGGCACAAACGGTAGCCAATGCCAACTTCTCGACGTGAGCGTATCAAGATTTTGTATCTAATAAATTGCGGCTGAGATAATAAATGACATGCTCAGTGTCATCATCATCATCTTGAACGAGAACCATGCCAATAGTGGTATCGACAATGGCCAAATACAGAGTGTAGTCATGATGATAATTAGGAGGACGCAACAATGGAGCAGAAACAAGGAGATCCTTGAGGTTCTCAAAGGATTTTTGAGCAGCAATATCCCACAGAAAAGGGGTGTGCCGCTTTAATAACCACATGAAACCTTTAGCCACCTCAGCATAGTTCGGAATGAAGTGTCATAAGAAATTCACGTTGCCCAGCAAGCTCTGCAATTGCTGCAAAGAAGCAGGGGGAGGAACATTCAGAATGGCCTCAACCTTAAGGGGATCCAAACGGATGCCCTCTCAGGATACGATGAACCTGAGAAGTCTGCCAGACTCTACGCATAAGACACATTTATGTGGATTGAGTCGGATACGGTAGTGTCGAAAGTGGAGAAAGATTTCACGAAGATGAGCAGGATGGTCCTGGAATTTAGATGAATGAGCAGTTAGATCATCTAGGTAAGGCTGCACGATGTGTCAGATATCATGGAATGCATAAGACATCGCACGTTTCAAGGTAGCACCGGCGTTCTTCAAACCGAAAGGAAGACTTTTGTAGGCGAAAGTGCCCCATGGACAGATAAAGGCGGTCTTGTACTGATCGATGGGTGCAATATTAATTTGGTTATAACCAGAAAAATCGCCCATAAACGAGTACATTTCACTTCCGGCACACTCATCAATGAGCTGGTCAATGAAGGGTGTGGGGTAGTTATCCTTGGGACAGGCTCGATTAATATCATGGTAATCAACACAGACCTTGATGGTGCCCTACTTTTTATTCATAGGGACGATATTGGAGACCCAATCTGTGAGGGGGATGGGGTAGATGAAACCAGCCTTAAGAAGCTTTTCAACTTTTTCTTTAATGCCTGCAGCCTTTCGGGGGTGCACGGGGCGTAAACGATGCCGCACAGGCTTAGCACCTGGATACGTGGGTATCTCATGCTCCATGATAATAGGGTCAATGCTGGGCATTTCTTCGTAAGACCAAGCAAACACGTCATGAAATTCACGAAAAAGACCCGTATACAGCTAAATCTCCTCAAGAGTACAAGTTACTCCAACATGGATGTGCTCGACAATCCCTGGTTTAACAGAGATGTCAATCGGCTGGGTTTGCGTGATGTTTCCCATATTCCCTTCAGAGGACACTTGATAAACTTGAATGGGTGTCTAAAGGGGTTGCGAGGGGAGACAAGGAGCAAACCGCTCAAGACAGGTAAGCATTTCCTAGTGGGCAAGGAGGAATGAGGAACGATGGTGGTGATCAAACCAAGGGGGTTCCTCGAGAGACATGGTCTCGATAATAGCTTCATCAGAAGGAAATGTTTCCTTTAAAGGATCTGAAGAAGCGTCGTCTCCAAGCCAAGGGGAATGAGCGTACGAGTCAAGAGCTCTGCTCAGAGGAGCAGATTTAGGAGGGGGAGCCAATGCAAAAACAATCTCAACGTAGTTGAGGTCGGTAGGACTCAACGACATCTCATCGCCCCAAGATTCTATCTGATCAGTGAGGGGAAGAACCCACAGATCAGAGCGAATGGAAATCATATTAATAGGAGCGACGTTCGGAGGTGGGACTGAAAATACACCCATAAGGGCAAGATCTTTAAAGAGTCCAGCTCCCACACTCTCCAATGGAATGGAGGTGTTACACAGTAATTTGTCACCGTTTGTCACCGTCCCTATTTCCCCTCTCCTGCACCTTGGAGGACACATTCGAGGACTTGTGAGAAGTGACAAGACTTGAAACCACTTGCATCATTCACCTCTGAACATGAGCTTCATATGCCCTGAAGACATCTCCTTCAGCTTGCCCTTAAAAATAGCCCTTTTTACATTAGCGCTGGCCCACTGTGTTCTGCCCGCACCAATGGGGAAAATCCTATAAAATGGGCACGCCATTAGCGCTCTGTCCCAGAGTCGCAATCGTGCCAACCTTTTTGGGCAAAGTTTTTAACCATTCAACCTCCAAAAGTTCTATCCAACTCATTCACTAACTGAATCTATGTTAAGTGAAGATGGTTTGGCTTCGAATCTCCTTGAATGGGAAGTAGTTTGCCACCATTCCATAGAAGTTTCCAAGTGATGAAGCCAAATCCATTATTGTTGTGATTGATCTTATCCCATCCTTTTCATTTATAAAAGCTTGTCTCCATGACTTGAGCAAGCTAGTTCTAGTTCTAGTGGTAATTATACTGGTGCTGAAGGGAAGATATCAAGAGATTAGAGTTGCAAGAGCCTTCTTTGTGTCCATAAGGCTTAACCTAAGTAAGGAGATCTTGTCACCAAAGAGAAAGAGGCTTATCCCTCATCCCTTCAAGCTTTGCAAGACTTGTGTAGCTGAGCACCCAGCCAAAGGAGGACTTGACGTCAGGACGCTGGTTGTATTCTCCTTTGTTGATTATTAATAGTAGATGACTATCATTATGGTTCCATTCTCATTGTTGTAATGATTAATGTTGAATTATGTCCTTCCTGACTGATGTATAATTGCATATATTAGATTTTACGTTGTGTTTGTGTTGTTTCTCTTTGTGTGCAGGTGTCCATTACGAGATAGTGAGGATTGGACGGCAAGCAAAGAGCGTGGCGACGTCTCTTTTACGAACAAAAGCGTTGGAACCCAAGAGGTCTTAACACCTACCTTTTATTACAAAGGGACTTGGTGATAGTATTGTTTTGAATGTTGCTAGGAGCCGTTCTGGACTAGTAGGATCGCTCTATCCAGAGGGGGTTTTACCTCTCCACAATTTGGCGACTCCGCTGGAGTTAGCTTGTGTTAATTTGTAAACTTAGATGGAGTCTTGAAGCACGGCCAGAGATGCTTTTGAACACTGTGCTTTGCATTAGTGAAGTAGATCAAAGCCGCTTCAGTCAATCTCCGGTTTGGTTTATGGACTGAACAATTTGGAGTTTGTCTTGCCTCTTTGGTTTTCTCTTATTTACTTGCTTGGATAGCTTTTTGGATTGAATTTCTTGCTGCCTCTTGCTTCCTGACTTGCCTAGATATTGTAAACCGAGCTTTAAACTGCTTGTTTTTATTTTTGACTTGGCAAACTTTATTAGCGCGGTTTTCCCTTTGACAGTCACACTAGTGGCCCTTGTTGCTAACTGACAACCCGCGCCAATCCCTGTTGAGCGCGAGTTACAGCCTGACAGTTGCGCCAAGCCTCTTAGCCTTTTGAGTTCACCTGTTTTCCTGCCTTCTGAGCTTGGATTTGAATTTTGCCACATCTTTTTCGATTACTGGAGTGTGTTTGATCCTTGTCTGACTAGTTCTTAACCTTCGTCCTTCGGGTGTTTGCCTCTTTCTATCGATTTCACACCTTAACCCTAGGACATCTAGTGGCCGTGTGTGTTGATCCTTCCATAAAAGTTTTCGGTTTCTTGATTGCCCAGTCGACTTTTCAATTTCTTTTTGCACTTGTTCAGTGATTGGTGAAGTGTTTTTAGTTGATTTCCGAGTGACTTGCTTCTTTCTTGCTTGGATTTCATTTTAGCCTTGTTTGAGCTTAGATCACATAGCTCGCACAAGCCTTTCTTTTTCTTTTGGTTTGAAGAACTGTTTTGGTATCTTTGGATTTCATTGTGTTCTCATTGAGTGAATTTTTCTCTTTTACTCAGTGTTATTGTCTTTCAAAATTCATTCTAGTGCATTGTGCCTTTGAAAAGAAATCAAACAAATCTCTTTTGCGTTCAATAGTTAATGGAATAGAACTTTTTGTTGATTTGTATTATTGAAAGGAAAAGTCTTTTATTTTTTTTCCATTAGCTGCATTAGGGTGTTTGATTGATTGTGCTCATTTTGTTTGATTGAAAATTCTTAACCCTCTTGTAGTTAGTATTCATCGAACGAAATGGTATTCTTTGGCATATAGCTTGCATCTAGGCAATTGTGAAAGATCACATACGGTAGGACCTAAAATCGAATCTTAACTAAAGATCAACCATAAAATAAACTGAATAAACTTAAAAACGCATTGGAACATAACGCTCACATTCTAGAGTTCTAGGCTAGAGACATGCTCTGGCGTCGTTAAACCTAGTCACTTTTGTTCTCGCATTAAGGTTGGGTGATTCCTCCTTGTGTGATTCGAATGTGGTCTAGTACGGACTTGGGCTCCCACGTACCGTCGCGTATATATGGGGAGACTCCACTAGGTTTTTCATCCTTGATCCATAGGAAGCCGTGTCTGCTGCCTTACAAGCCATAACGCACCGAACACAACATTCGGGAAGATTGACTGTAGTACAGAAAGTCCTTGGTTTTCATACGATTGCCAAGGTGTATAAGAAGTTTTATGGATTGTCTGGTAAACCCCTTGCCTAGTTTCTCCAGAGCAGTCACTTTTTGATCCTTTTCAGACTCTGTAAAAAGAAAAGGCTCTATTGAGCATTTGTCACTTCGCGCTCTTTAAACATTCGAAGGCGACTAGAGTCATCTTTTGTCCTTTTCTCGACTCTTAAAACATGAAAAGGTCAAGTTGTGTCCTAATGTCTTAAAAATTTATTCGGCCACGATAGCATTCACCTTGTTAGATCTTGTTTGCGTTTAGTTTTGAGTAGGGTCTCTTATCATTAGCTTGTCTAGGGTCTTTGTTTGATCATCCTGGCGGATCCATCGATCCCATCTCCTGTCCCAAGTGACCAAGGGTCTCCATCTTCTGCTGCCCCTGAGACACCGGTTTACGGCGACACTTTCCCTATTGTTCCAAGTGTCCAACCATTGAACTCTCGTGCTCCAGAGGACGAGCTTTACGACTTGTTTTGGAACCCTGTTTGGGAGCCCTCTGAAGAGGATTTTCCCACTACTCTTGTTGGTGTTGCATCTCCGATAGCTTCTTCCGACATGGAGGATACATCTCCTGTGTCAAGTGGGACACCCGTTATGTCGAGTATTGATACTCCCATTCCGGCTACATCCCCAGTTATCTCTACTCCCTACACTGTTACACCTCTCGGTATCACAGTGCCGGCGCGCTATAGGTCTCTAAGGGATGCTATGAGCTTTGCGACTTCCTCTTCTATGTGGGATCACAACATTGTCCCTACTACGGGACCATTTGTTTCCCAAGTTCACCATACTGCTGTTACATCAGTTCCAACCAATCCAACCATTTTTGTTGCGTCATCGACTCCAGTTGCTAGTGTCGTTACAACATCCTCTGCTGTGACTTCTGTTGCCGGCCCATCTCGAGGCCCAGTACAAAGTGGTCCATCAGCACATATTGCTAGAGTTGTCCATCCCGCAAGTGGTGCCCCGCCTCTTTCTAATGCTATTTCGATGGGGGGGGGCATATTCCCAATACTTGCATGTTGTCCAGAACCCAGGTGGGCAAGGCCCCTATTATGATCATGTTAATCATTATTTGTATACCTCCTTGCCAACTGAGCCCTATGTAGAGGCTTCAGTTCTGTTGAATGTGGCTTGGGGTACCGCTGGATATGGCGGTGGCCAGTTCCATCTAGGTCAAGGGAAGCCATCCCAAGGGCCACCATATCAGGGTCAACCATCTTACTCGCAGCCTAATCATGGGCAGCAGTATTATGGCCAGACCTATCCAGGTCAACCTGGAGGCTCGCAAGGACAACCCTATCAGGGACAACCTTTAGCCTCTAGTGGTCCATCTTATACATATCTTGGGCAACCTTCTGGAAACCCGGGACAACCCTATGCTCAGCAAGGACAACCTGGGCCCCAGCAGGGCTACCCTTCAAGGCAACCCTATGGGAACCCGGGACAACCTTACGGTCAGCAAGGTGAACCCGGAAACCAACAAGGCTACCCTTCTAGGCAAAGTGGCCAGCCTTACGCACAACAAGGCCAACCCACTGCTTAGCCTAATCAACCATCTAGTCTACAAGGACAACCTTTGGTTGCGCAAGGACATCTCATCGCTCAGCAAGCTCAACCTTCTAGGCAAATGGGTTCGTCTTATATCCAACCAGGACAAACTTCCGGCCAGATGGCCCAACCTTTGCAAGGATATCTTTCTGGGGCGGCTCAACCGGGCATGCAGATGGTTCTTGCTTCACAGCCTCAACCCAGTTACCAACCCTAGAATCAAGCTAGTCTCCAGTCACAAGGTGGGTACCAATCCCAACCTTTTTATTCAGGTGGGTACCAATCCCAACCTCCTTATTTAGCTGGGTACCAATCCCAACCTTCTCATCAGATGCCGCCTGGTTCCCAGGCTCAATATGGAGCACACCAACTGTATGGATACCAGCAACCCCAGGGGCAAAATCAAATTGCCCCGTATCAAAATTACCAACAGCCGCAAGCCAACCCTTATCAAAATTATCAACAACCTGCAGGGCAGTATGGTAACCAATGGGGCGCTGGGGGGCAAAACCAGTATCAACCATCTAGTTCCTGATATAACCCTTATGGACAAAATTCTTATGGACAGGGTCCTTTTGGACCTGGTCCATCTGGACAAGGTCAGTGGCGACAACCAGCAACTGGATGGAATTCTAGCCCTACCTCATATCCACAGATGTCCTTCAACCCGCAGCTACCATTTCTAGCGACGTTGGAACTACCCGATGTGTCGAAATTAACAAATGATCCCATTTTTCATAATCCACAATGGCCACCAGTTCCAACTAAGATACCTAGCGACTGCCCCAAATTTGACGGCAAAGCCGGAGAGGACCCTCAAGCCCATGTAATGACGTATCACTTATGGTGTTCGTCTAATTCATGGCTTGATGATTCGATTCGACTTCGCCTCTTCGAAAGGACTCTCACTGGTTCTGCCACTAAATGGTACATTGAATTGACCCACACGTCATTTCAGGATTTTAATTCATTGGCTATGGCATTCCTAACTCACTTTCAGTTACCCATTCGGTACGAGACAGGGACCCACCTCCTTACGGCTCTTAAGTAGGATATAGCTACGCATATCTCTAATCACATACATGAATGGAGAAGGCGTCACCGGTTGATCAAGTTTTGGATTCCTGATCAACTCCTCACCAATTGGTTCACGACTTCCTTTGTCCCTAAGATTGCACGGGACATTTCTATGGGAGCCTGCGTGACTGAAGAGCAAGCAATCGTGTGTGCTCAGTACCTGGACTTAGTTTACTCTCAGTCAGATACCTTCTATGACTATTTGCCGGACACCCCGAGACCCGGTACATCCAAAGCTCCGCCGAAGCCATCTGTTGATGGAGTTATTGGCTCTGTGAACCCAGCCTCTAAAAAATCATCTTCAAACCCTGGGAAGCAAAATTCAAGTGCTTCTAACGAAAACACTTCTCAAGGTGGTTGAAATTCTGGTACTACTTCCGAGGTCAACGCCGTCCAGTCCACCATGGCGGGTAAGGCCTCGAAAGGAAAGAAAAAGGGGAAAGGAAAAAATAAATCTGAACAACCTAAACAGGCATCCTCCAAACCTCCAGCCGAGGAAGGAGCTAAGCACAAACCTAAATATCCTTGCCTCATTTGTGAGGAGGATCACTATACTAAGGACTTCCCAAGGCGATCCGAAGTTAGTCGTTTGTTGAAAGGCGCTCCTAGGGTTCCTATGGTTCTTAAAGAACCCTTTCCCTCTCAGCAGACTCAAATGGTGGCTGATCCGTCTTCTTCTCCCTTCGGTTCCCAAGTCTTCATGGCCGGATCTATTCCCGTTCATGTAACAACTCAAGCAAAGGAGTATCCGTTGTCCACTGGGAAGGAGCCCGAGGTCCCCTCAAGTGCTCCTTCGTCCAGCTCTGGTCCACTCCATATTGAGAGACCAAGTACTGAGATGACCATCCGACCCCCTCCTAAAGGAGTACTCAGAAGATCTTCTTACAACCCGAATGCTCGTGCTGCCCAGCACTATAGCATCATTGAGGACTTAGCACAGGCTCCGTCGGCTATGTCTGCCTTAGAAGTTCTCCAGAGATGCCCCCCTCAGAGGAAGTCCCTACTATCGGCCATCGGTGGCATCGACCCGGCAGATTCGGATCTGATTACCTTTGATCTCGAGAGCCATGTCCCTAGGCTGCCCCATCAGATCGCTTTTCTTATCCAAGTCATCATCAACTCAAAAACGATTCATCGTACAATTATTGATGAGGGCGCATCGACTTGCATTATGTCTATTGCTTGTTGGAAAGTGATCGGGTCTCCGACTCTGAGCCAGTCTCCTACGACTTCGGAAGCTTTCAATGGGAGAGAATCCCGTCCTTATGGTATTCTTCAACGATTGCCAATCACCTTAGAAGGGAAAACTGTTGAAGTAGAATTTGAGGTTGTTGACGTGAATCTCACATACAACCTCCTTCTGGGCCGGAGTTGGACATATGCCATGCGTGCCATGGCTTCATCCCTCTTCCATGTCATCCGTTTCCCTCACCAAGGGAAAATTGTCACGGTAGACCAACTCTCCTTCTTTGCTTCCTCTTCTGAGGGAAATGTACCTTTCGTTGAACTTACCTTCGTTTCTTTTGAGAGTGTGGGAGCCGGGCTCTTCAAAGATCCCGCCCTTGTGGGTGTTTTCTCCCTCCCACCTCCCAACCTTGCCTCTATCTCTATGATTTTGGTTCGTTCTGATCCCTGGGCCCTTCCCCCCATCGACCAAATAGAATCGTGGGGCGAGGAGATGCCGTTGAGTCCAGCCGAGCTCAACTACATCGAAATCGTTGCTGCATCGGCCCCCCATGCTGAACCCGCTGCTTCAAGTGGGGCTCTTGACTCATACGACTTTCCCCCCTGGTTTGGAGAATACGCCTCCTCGGATCCATTAAAGGGAATATTTCCTTCCAACAAGGCCATTATAGAGACCATGTCTCTTGAAGAACGTTCGTGGTCCCATCTTCACCACCGTTCCTCGTTTCTCCCTACCCTCCGGGAAACGTTGGCTTGTCTCGAGCTGTTTGCTCCATGTCTCCCCTCACAGCCTCTTCAGACGCCTATCCAGATATATTAAACATTGTCTGAAGGGAATTTGGGGAACATCACGCAGACCCAACCCATCAACATCTCTGTCAAACCAGGGATCGTCGAGAACATTTATATAGGAGTCACTTGCACTCCTCAGGAGATTCAAATATATATTGCACTTTTTCGCGAATTTCATGACATTTTTGCGTGGTCCTACAAAGAGATGCCCAGCATCGATCCATCCATTGTAGTGCACGGATACCTACGCATCCCGGGGCCAAACCTGTTCGTCAGCGTTTGCGTCCCGTGCACCCCCGTAAGGCGGCAACTATCAAAGCGGAAGTTGAAAAACTTCTTAAAGCTGGTTTTATTTACCCTATCCCACTTACAGATTGGGTCTCAAACATTGTCCCTGTGGATAAAAAGTAGGGTACTATTCGCGTCTGTGTCGACTATCGCGACATTAATCGAGCCTGCCCAAAAGATAGTTAACTACCCCACGCCTTTCATTGACCAACTCATTGATGAGTGTGCGAGCAGTGAAATATATTCGTTTATGGATGACTTTTCTGGTTACAACTAGATTAATATCGCCCCCGCTGATCAACACAAGACGGCCTTTATCTGTCCGTGGGGTACTTTCGCTTACAAAAAGCTCCCCTTTGGTCTTAAAAATGCCGGCGCCACCTTCCAGAGTGCGATGTCTTACGCCTTTCACGATATTCGGCACATCGTACAACCTTATCTGGATGACCTTCCCGCTCATTCAACTAAGCGCTCAGACCACCCGTCACATCTTCGCGATATTTTTCTTCACTGTCGACACTACAATATCCGACTAAACCCGCATAAATGTGTCTTCTGCATCGAATCTGGCCAACTTCTCAGGTTTATCGTCTCCCGAGAGGGCATCCGCTTGGATCCCCTTAAAGTCGAGGCAATTTTGAATCTTCCTACCCCTACTTCTTTGCGGCAACTGCAGAGCCTGCAGGGTAAAGCTAATTTCTTACGACGATTTATCCCAAACTTTGCCGAAGTGGCAAAGGGTTTCACATAGTTACTCAAGCGTGACACCCCATTTTGATGGGATGCCATAGCCGAGGAGTCTTTTGCACGTCTCAAAACTCTTCTAGTTTCCGCCCCTTTGTTGCGGCCTCCAGATTATCATCGTGATTATACGTTATACCTGGCTGCTGCTGATACCACCATCGGTATGGTTTTGGTACAAGATGATGACGATGGCATCGAACATGTTATTTACTACCTTAGTCGCAACTTGTTAGACATGGAAACTCGATATGCATATGTCGAGAAGTTGGCCCTCGCTACTGTTTGCGCTGTTCAACAATTCCGTCACTATATCTTGTTGCATACTACGACGGTGATCTCCGATTGCAACCCCATGACTTATATTCTGTCACGACAATTGCTGGGGGGAAAATACTCAAAGTGGATCGTCATCCTCCAAGAGTTTTACTTGGAATTTACTGCTGCCAAGTCTAAGAAATCACTCATCTTCGCCAAACTATTGTGTTCTTTGCCATCCGCTACTGCCTCCTCTCAGATAGAGGATTTTGTTCCATACGAAACTCTTTTCCTTATCACCACCCTTGATCCTTGGTACGGGGACATTATTTTCTACTTGCAGACGTCCTCTTTCCATTCTGAGACCTCTAAGGACGCTCATCGATGGATTCGACACCAAGCCCAACCATATTGCATCGTTGGGGACACCTTGTACCGTCTCGGTGTTGATTTTGTTCTTCGCCGATGCTTAACCTTCGAAGAAGCCGAGAGAGTTCTAAATGACTGCCACTCTGGTGCTTGTGGTGGTCACATGTCTGGATATGCCACTGCACAGAAAATCCTCCGTGCTGGCTATTTCTGGCCCTCCATTTTCAAGGATTGCATTCTTACTGTCCGTTCCTGTCATGAATGCCAGATTTACCAACGGAAGGTGTGTGCACCCCCTGCTCCGCTGCACCCCGTTGTAACCATCGGCCCCTTTGCCAAATGGGGCATCAATTATGTGACCTGTAACCCTCGCTTGGCCGGGGGGCATGGATACATCATCGTTGTTGTAGATTATTTTACGAAATGGGCCGAGGCGATGCCTACATTGTCAGAAGACGGCCACACCGCGGCGCAGTTCCTGTTTAATCATGTTATTTCGCGATTCAGAGTTCCACAAGCCATCGTCACTAATCACGGAAAACATTTTCGTAATCACATGATGGCCAAGTTAACAACCCAGCTAGGTCTTAGGCATGATAGTTCGACTTTGTACTATCCTCAGGAAAACAGTCAAGTGGAAGCCGTGAACAAGGTTTTGGTCACGATGCTTCAAAGAACTGTTGGCATGCATAAGTCTAGTTGGCATCTAATGTTGTTCTCCGCTTTGTGGGCCTAATGTACCTCCGTGAAGGACGCCACCGGTTTCACTCCTTTTTAGTTAGTTTACGGACTGGAGGTGACCCTTCCCATTGAGTGTGAGATTCCTTCACTGAAATTAGTCGTCGAGTTACTCCCCGATACTACCCCTGTAGAAGAGCGACTTCTTTACTTAGAACGGCTGGATGAGACTCGTCATCTAGCCTCCCTAACTATTGAAGCTCAGAAGAAGTGAGTGAAAACTCACTTCGATAATGCTGTTAACCCCCGCTCTTTCATCGAGGGAGATCTAGTACTGCTCTATGATCAAGCTAACGATAAGCTGGGAGCAGGAAAACTCGAGCCTATGTGGCATGGGCCCTATATTGTGAAAAGGGTTTTACAAAAAGGTGCCTATGAGCTTATAGATTATGAAGGTAATCCTCTGGACAGGCCCCGAAATGGGCTTTATCTCAAGAAATATTATGCCTAAGTCCAGGCACTCTCTCTTTTTGTACATACGTATGCTTTCAGCAGTGTGTTGTGTGTGCGTGTTTATTTAGTTTTTATCTTAGTGTGTCGGCATGATTGCCGCTTATTGTGTCTTTTGCTTCTTGAACAGATGTCTGGATCGCCTTACGTTGGTTTCGCTGATGGTGCTTCCCGCAGTACCCGCAACTTGTCATCTGCGGCATGGGTGATCTAAGATCCTCGTGGTGAGTTAGTAGATATTCAAGGGGTGTCTCTGGGTTGTACAACAAACAATGTTGCTGAATATAGTGTTGTGATTGAATTATTAGCTGAGGCGATTAACCTCAGAATTTGCACATTGGTTGTAAACTTAGATTCTCAACTTGTAGTCCACCAGCTCAACGGGCGTTATTCTGTCAGAGATCATCGTATTTTAAGGTTGTATTTACGTGTTAAGTTATTGGAAAGAGATTTTGATTTCATTACTTATCAACATATTCCAAGACGACTTAATGCAGTAACCGATGCATTAGTTAACTATGTATTGGACAGACATTTGCATAATATGTAAATCAACATAATACAAGAAGCATAAAATACAATAAACCATAATACCATGTATATATATATATATATATATATATATATATATTATATATATATATATATATATATATATATATATTATATATCGTGTGGCACACTGAGGCGCTCAAAAATAAGTGTACATGTCTGGATACAGTCTGTGTTCTCCGTACATCTGAGACACATGTCTCTCAGAAAATATGCAGAAAATAAAGCCTAGGAGTCTAATCACGGTGGTGCTCATGATAGCACATCAACGCACGCACCAATCGTCTCAGCAAGCGATGGACGTGAGTCGGCACCCCCACTGTGTGCCTCTGATATGCGAAAGGCACGTCCAGCCAATCTAGCATAACCCGAAATCCCTTGGGTGAGCCCCTCGAGATTTTGTATCAGCTCTTCCCCCACGGTACCCCCTACCTGAGGGTCAGCTACAGGTTGGTCCCTCCACGCTGTAGGAGACAGGCCAGCTGGTTGCTCTGGGCCATCATCTGCATACACATACAATCGTCATCAGAACAGACATGTTTTAAAAAAGAAAAAAAAATGAAAATACATAAAATATCAAAAACAAGGAGTTCATACCTAACTCCTCCTCCCATTCCTCTCCCTCTGGTAATAGAAGGTCTGGGTCCCCCATGAAACTGGTCCCCGCGTAAGGCCAATCCTGGATCATGATCAACTGTCGACGGAGCCATATGAAAAATTCGGGTCGCCATGAAATCTCCTAGCCCCCTCCTCCTCTAGGCATCAGTGCTGCCCAGCGAGCCATCCTAGGCTCTCGTGGAAATGGGTCAGCCACTATGGCCCCCTGGATCTGAAAAAGTGGTATTCGCTCCAAGAAGAATGATACCACAATCGAGCCATATGCGAACTGTTTCACCTCTGCATGCTTACAATTTGTGAGCTGCCGTTTGATATTAGTAGTCATAGTTGTGGCCCAATCAAAGATGGTGGGACTGAGGCATTCTGTCACGAGTATCAGATGGTTCTTTCTCACCTCATGGGGTGCTTGTACCCCAGCTGCACATGTAATGGTGAATAAAATCACCTTGAGTGTCAAGTCCCGGATGGTGTTGATAGCCACCTTAGCACTGTGTCTCCCAAATTGTGCTTCTGGGCATACTCAGGCTTTTACTTCGCCTACCTTCTCTCCAAAAGGTCTACTGCCAGTCAAAATGGGAATTACCCCTCTTTGTGACAACCCGGTGATGAAATATACATCGGACACCTTAAGCTCTAAGGTCTGGTTCCGTAGACGGAATACTTGGTCATCTACGTCCCAAGCATCAATTATGAACTGTAGCAACTCAGGTTAAGACCACATATATGATGTAAGGAAGAATTTTTTGAGGCCACAATCCGTCAAAGCATTCATGCACCCCTCATCCTCAATTGCCAAGGTGTCCACGGCATCGTGTTCTCGTTATTTCCACTCTACTACCATTTTTGCTTGTTTCTTGCACCCACAAGGATAAATAAACCATTACTAGAACATTCGTAAATTTATGAACCAGGGAAAATTCAAATGCAAAGGGTAAATCCATGTAAAAATTTGAGTTGCGCAGTTAGCGCGGCTGTTTTTAAAACAGTCGCGCTAATAGCGCGACCCCCTTGGGTAATTTACCCCATTAGCGCGGGTCCGTGCCAGATACCCGCGCCAATGGGGCGAAGCCCTAAATTTGAAAATCCCCCTTGCAGAGGCTCAATCAGGAATAAAATGCATAAAAAATGGTATAGAAATGGAGCTAAGGGAAGCACCTCTTACCTGGAGCCGACGAAATCACGAATGGTTGCACGGATTGGCTATATTCACCGCCTGAAGTTTGCTCCCCAAACAGACCACTCTCACTCTTCAAGAGGTAAAAAGTAAAAGTAATTCTATATTTTACGTTTTCACCCTATTTATAGACTTTTTAACTCATTCTTGGGTTTAGAAAGGTCATTTTTGAATATTTTAATATATTTTTGGTCGAAAATGGATTTTACGCTTGCTTCTTGTGTAGCGATAGGTCTTTTGCGCAACTTCGATGGTGAAACGAGCTGTATTTTATACTTTTTCGGACTCGGTAAATACACGAAAAAGTCACTGTGGAGTCATCTTTCAGCTCTTTTCTGACTCGCTAAACATGAAAAGATTGCCGAGTTGTTCCTCTTGACTCGTTAAACGTAAATAAGAGGCAGTCGTCTTTAAACTCTTTTCCGACCGTATAAAGAATGAGAAGATTGTCGGGCCTTTGTCATTTTAGGTTCGTTAATGGTAACAAAACGACGTGATATTGATCGCATTTTTACTTTTTCAGGTTGATGTCACTACTCACGAAAAGTACTCCTCGGTCATAATGGTCGGGCGGTTCTTTCGAGCTTAGTTTTATACTTTTTCGGGCTCGAGAGACACAACTTTACGAAAAAGGACACCCCTGGAGTTCTTCCTTTTTCAGACTTGTTAAAACTTTAATGACATCGGGTTTTGTCGTAATGACACCATTCAAGCATATGCTATCCCCGTCAAGCTTGCCATCCAAAAATAACCGGGGTACTCGCCAGAAATGGTGGGGGAATAAATGAACCATAATCATCGTCGTCGACAGTATGTCACTCTTGAACATGGCACTTTCTGCATTCGTGTCTGGGTGGGGACATCTCATCTCGTTTCACATTTGCCTCCATGGGTTTGGGTTATCCTATTTGACCATTCATCTGCTCATTGCCTTGTAGTCATGACCTCTGATCATTTGACCTCAAATACTGCCAAATCCGCTGTTGTGCCGCTGATATGTTCAAGAGAAGTTGACCTCTGCAGAATACTCAACCTCCCTCTAATATCTCACACAAAATATGTTATCCCTCTCTGTCTCGTGTCAATGGTGTGGGAAACATTATGGCCCGCCTTCGAGCAAGATCACTTCCTGTCGACTTCAGCTCATTATCCAGGAAGATGACCTAGAGACTCCCTTCAGGTACCTTGGAGCCTGCATGCCTCAATGGCGGGTTCTTCATGTTCGACATGAGGTTTTCATCATTGGCCTCCGATCGAATGATTCTACGGGTGTTCGACATCGGCTCATTGATTCACACGCCGTGGATTGTACCTATAGTACCTTGAGGACCATCGTCATTATTGGTGGCACCTCTCACGTCTATTAACAGTTTTCATCATTGACTGGTAATCAGACGATGTTCATGCATGTTCGACTTCGACTCCTATATTCACATGCTTGAACTTGTACTGTGTTCGGGTTGAGTTGGAGCGCAAGACCCCGGATTATGCATATGGAAATCCGGGTTGCATTTTGTGGATTATTGTAATCATTACATGACTCATTTATTGGATGGATGCGACCATACCTGAGTCCATTTATTGATCCTCATCGGATGGTTACGGCCATACTTGGGATCCAGTTTTATATACTCTGTTATGGATGGTTGCGCCCATACCACATATATCATGTACTTGAGATATCAGTTGTACTTCTTTTCGTAGGTTCTTCGGTGGCAGTGTTTTCAGTCACACATGTTCTTGTAAATAACTTCACCCCTCTCTCTCTCAGGCATCATGCTTTAGGGGGCATCTGTTACACAGTAATTTGTCACCGTTTGTCACCGTCCCTATTTCCCCTCTCCTGCACCTTGGAGGACACATTCCGGGACTTGTGAGAAGTGAAAAGACTTGAAACCACTTGCATCATTCACCTCTGAACATGAGCTTCATATGCCTTGAAGACATCTCCTTCAGCTTGCCCTTAAAAATAGCCCTTTTTACATTAGCGATGGCCCACTGTGTTCTGCCCGCGCCAATGGGGAAAATCCTATAAAAGGGGCGCGCCATTAGCGCTCTGTCCCAGAGTCACAATCGCGCCAACCTTTTTGGGCAAAGTTTTTAACCAATCAACCTCCGAAAGTTCTATCCAACTCACTCACTAACTGAATCTATGTTAAGTGAAGATGGTTTGGCTTCAAATCTCCTTGAATGGGAAGTAGTTTGCCACCATTCCATAGAAGTTTCCAAGTGATGAAGCCAAATCCATTATTGTTGTGATTGATCTTATCCCTTCCTTTTCATCTATAAAAGCTTGTCTCCATGGCTTGAGCAGGCTAGTTCTAGTTCTAGTGGTAGTGATACTTGTGCTGAAAGGAAGATATCAAGAGATTGGAGTTGCAAGAGCCTTCTTTGTGTCCATAAGGCCTAACCTAAGTAAGGAGATCTTGTCACCAAAGAGAGAGAGGCTTGTCCCTCATCCCTTCAATATTTGCAAGACTTGTGTAGCTGAGCACCCAACCAAAGGATGACTTGACGTCAGGACGCTGGTTGTATTCTCCTTTGTTGATTATTAATAATAGATGACTATCATTATGGTTCCACTCTCATTGTTGTAATGATTAATGTTGAGTTATGTCCTTCCTGACTGATGTATAATTGCATATATTAGATTTCACGCTTGTGTTTGTGTTGTTCTCTTTGTGTGCAGGTGTCCATTCACGAGGATAGTGGAGGATTGTGACCGGCCAAGGCAAAGGAGCGTGGGCGACGTCTCTTCTACGAATGAAAGCGTTGGAATCCAAGTAGGTCTTCAGCACCTACCTTTTATTTGCAATTAGGAACTTGCGTGGTAGCATTGTTTGATTGTTGCTAGACCCGTTCTGGGCTAGTAGGGTTTGCCTCTATCCGTAGAGGGGATTTACCTCTCCAACAATTTGGCGACTCAATAGTTAACCCTGGGAGGGACTTTGCCCAAAAAGGTTGGCGCGATTGCGAATCTGGGATAGAGCGCTAATGGCACGCCCCTTTTATAAGATTTTCCCCATTGGCACGGGCAGAACATAGTGGGCCAGCGCTAATGCAAAAAGGGTTGTTTTTAAGGGCAAAGAGTAGGAGATGTCTTCAGGATATATGAAGCTCATGTTTAGAGGTGAATGATGCAAGTGGTTTCAAGTCTTGTCACTTCTCACAAGTCCCGGAATGAGTCCTCCAAGGTGCAGGAGAGGGGTAATAGGGACGGTGACAAACGGTGACAAATTACTGTGTAACAGATGCCCCGTAAAGCATGAGGCCCAAGAGAGAGAGAGGGGTGAAGAGCTTTACAAGAACATGCGTGACTGAAAACACTGCCACCGGAGAACCTGCGAAAAGAAATACAACTGATATCTCAAGTACATGATAGATGTGGTATGGGCGCAACCATCTGTAAGAGAGTATATACAACTGGATCCCAGGTATGGACGCAGCCATCCGATGAGGATCTATAAATGGACTCAAGTATGGTCGCAACCATCCAATAAATGAGTCATGTAATGATTACAATAATCCACAAAATGCAACCCGGATTTTAATATACACAATCCGGGGTCTTGCGCTCCAACTCGACCCAAACACAGTACAAGTTCAAGCATGTGAATACAGGAGTTGAAGTCGAACATGCATGAACATCATCTGATTACCAGTTGATGATGAAAACTGTTAACAAACGAGAGAGGGGCCACCAATAATGATGATGGTCCTCAAGGTACATAAGTAAAATCCACGGCATGTGAATCAATGAGCCAGTGTCGAACACCCGTAGAATCATCCGATCGGAGGTCAATGATGAAAACCTCTCGTCAAACACGAAGAACCTGCCATTGAGGCATGCAGGCTCCAAGGTACCTGAAGGGAGTCTCCAGGTCATCTTCTTGGAGAATGAGCTGAAGTCGACAGGAAGTGATCTTGATCGAAGGTGGGCCATAATGTTTCCCACATCATCGACACGAGACATAGAACGACAACATGTTTTGTGTGAGATATCAGAGGGAGGTTGAGTATTCTGCAGAGGTCAACTTCTCTTGAACATATCGGCGACACAACAACGGACTTGGTAATATTTGATATCAAATGATCAGGGGTCATGGTGACAAAGCAATGAGCAGATGAATGGTCAAACAGGATAACCCAAACCCACGGAGGCAAGTGTGAAATGAGATGAGATGTCCCCACCCAGACACGAATGCAGAAAGTGTCATGTTCAAGAGCGACATACTGCCGACGACGACGATTACGATTCCTTTATTCCCCCACCATTTCTGGCGAGTACCCTGGTTATTTTTGGATGGCAAGCTTTAGGTTCCCCGCAGCTCGGGCTGGTCACGCAGAATCTGTTGGCTTTCGACGGAGGAGCCTGTCCATCTCTAGGATTCCTCCCAAAGTTCCCTATTACTTTGGGAGGTAAAACCGTCTATATCGACGTGTTGGTTACCCAAGGTGTTTTTGATTTCAGTCTTCTCCTTGGTCGCGAATATGTTTATGCTATGGGGGCCCTTGTCTCTTCACTTTTCCGTGTGGTTTGCTTTCCACATGATGGAAGAATGGTGACTATTGATCAATTGTCATTCGTTAGTCCCCCGACGCCTCCTGCGCAGTTGTCGTCCCCTCCTAGTTTTTATCCACTAGTTGTATCTGCCCCCCCGCAAATCAACTACGTGGCTACCTATCCCATACCTGTATCTAGCGATGCCGCCGTCGTGCATAGTGTCCTGGGGGCATTGGGTCCTGACTTCCGAGATGTTGACCTCCCACCGGGAGAGCCACTCTTGGAAGCCCCAACTTCCTGTTC